>JAULLH010001107.1:0-15683 GCA_035668455.1 Sarracenia alabamensis
TAATTAACATAATTTTCCTAAAACATATGGGGTATTATATATATATATATATAATATAAGGATTGATTTTTACCCTAATGCTAATAATTCTCCATAAACCCTAATACACTCTACATAGCCGCCGCCCCTATGCTTCTCTCTCTTCCTTGTTCTTTATTTTGAGCATCGTTAGAGAAGAAGATTGTGTGTTGAAGCCTCAAGTCTCATCTCGGATCGGTCCCCACCCACCGGAGGCGAGTATGTGCAAGGGTCATATGTGAGAAGATCGTGGGGTCATCTCAACCGCGTCATGGATCCATTAGAGACTTACTACAAATCTCTACAAGTATTGTATTCTTTCCTTGTATGGTTAGTATGTTAGATTTCACGAAAAACGGGCACCGGACTTGATTTTTAAAACCTACGCACTTTTGTATCTCGATTTCCAACAGTGTTAACCGGGTAGCCTAGGCCTCCCGTTTGGTATAATAGAAGAAATGTTATTACCTGTGAGTTGTGCATGAAGTTGAAATGAGAAGACTTGAATTGAAAACTAAAATTCCATTAGGAGGGAAGGTCACTAGTGGGCGATTTTGCCACTAGTGGAGAAGGTTCTTCATGAACCTGAAGTAAGTCAATAGATAACTAATTCATTGCGAAGAGGCCTCAGTTATTGGATAAGTAATCCAATAGAAAGGAAGGAAACTTGTAGGCTTTAAGTCACAAGTTCAAGTGGCTCTTAAAGAGTCGGAAGTATGAAGCCTATGAAGTTGTAGAAATTGATTAAGAAGTGAATTATGAACCTATGTGTCATAATTGAAGAGAAGTTGAGTAAAGAAGCGATGGTGAAGAAGTTAAATCATGCTTGAAGTTTATGATGCTTGTATTTATTTTGTGTATAATCACTTACATTTCGCATCATATTATATTATGTTTCCTACTAGCTCAATGCTAATGTTCTTATTTTATTTTCTTAAAAAATAACAACGCAGGTGAGTTAGACAAAACTATAGTTGAAGATTGAAGCAGACTCAAGGCATTCTCTATCACTTGACTAGGGAGCTGGGAGATACCTTTTTATTCAATTAATTTTATTAGAGTTCTCTAGTATTGAGTTGAAGAATAAACTATGTTAGTTTGGAAGTATCTTGAATTGCAATGGATATAACTAGAAGTAAGGAGTTGAGACCTTCAACTATTTATTATTCCTTGCATATTTTGCATGCTCGGTGAGGAATCTTTGGGTTTGATAGGTGGAAGTTTATTGGGATTAAAAGTTACCTTTTTAAATTTCAAGTTTGCCAAGTGTTCTGCTGTATATGGTTGTAAAAGGCTTGCAAAAATTCCTAGAAGTATTGGTCAGTCGACTGAGGCAACACTATCAGTCGACTGAAGCTGAAGGACCAGGGGTCAGTCGACTAGGGCTTACCCCTCAGTCGACCGAACCTGATATTTTGTAAAAAAAAAAAAAAAAATTCTGGTGGGACAACTTTAATGTTGGATTATCATATTTCTTTCCTTATTACTCTCACTTTAGTTTTTATGGTACAAGTGAGGTTAATTGAAGAATTTCTCAATAAAGAAAAGTTTTAAATAGTATTGTGAAGGAAATTGTTGTACTACATTTATATTTCAAATGAAGGAAGTTTAGAACTTGTTATGAAGAAAATTGTAAGTTATGGATAATTTTTTACAAGTTATGAATGAGAAGTTTTAATTAATTAAAATAAGGTTTTAATTAATTTTTCGAAGGTCAGGATGTTACATGATTACTCTTACCTTGCAGTTATGTTTCTATTATTATACCACACATCTGCTTTACGTTGGTTTTGAGTATCCTGTACAGTGAGCAGTTTCATGCTGATTCATACAAGTCTTAAATTTTAGTATAGGTCTTTGAGAGTATGTGAGTTGATGGTTCTCATGTATTTTTGTAGATTTTATCATGTATAGGCTTTTGTATTTTAATGGTTTTGTCTCAAAAATGCCAAAGGGGGAGATTGTTAGTATAATTGGCTATTTTCAGGTTAAGTACAAAACTATTATGTCTATACCTTTATTTTGGATTTGGGGTTTTAGGTGTTTGTTTCTAGGTCTTCTTTCCAATTCACAATCAACAGACCGGCTTCGATCTTGGTACAAGGTATATGGCACTAACTACACACACCTATATGCATATTTCATTTATCATATCATATATATTATGTAGGTTGTGTCTCTAGCTGCCTTAGAGAATTTTATGTTTAAAACATGAAATCTGGGCATTGGCACCTGAAGGGCGCTCGAGCGCCAATGAGCGCTTGAATTATTTGTGCTATTTTTTAGTTGTTGAGAGTTGGACATTTTGAGCGCCCGTAGTGAGCTCAAGCGGTACGCTATATCTCTCTTCTGTTCTGATTGGTGCGAGTAGGAAAACTTGCAAAACTTTAATTGCGCTTGAAGAGTGCTTAAGCACCATGATGCACTCGTAGCGCGCTCGAGCTCTGCTGTGTTTCTCTATAAAAATGCAATTTTCAGCAGCTAGGGTTTCAGCCTCTTGTTTGAGAGTAGGTCGAGCCTTTTCTCTGCTCTTCCTTCTCCCTATGTCTCCACCCCACATCCTTATACTTTCCTTTCTCTATTGAAGGTCAAGTTGGATGTTATCAAGGTATTTGAACATCCACTCCGGATTGTATGTATTAATACCTTATTTTAGGATTTTCATCAACCATCTCATACACACACCTTTCTTCACCACACACACATTTAGCCGAGGTGACTTGGAGCAATCGTGGATGGAGATTGGGATTGGCTCTCGTGAACACTGCCGAATCAAGGAAGACGCTCGGGGAGCTGCGTCAACAATACGAAGTTAGGCGTCCATTGGGAATATGAGTGTAAATCAATTTCTTGTATTTTGTTAACCTTTTTGGTTCGTAGTAAATATTTTTGTGTTTAGTGTTGTGGTTTTCATACCGGAGATTTACCCTAAGGTTTTTACATAATATCATGTATACATTTATGGTTGTTTGTTCTTAGGGTTTTTATACTCTTTTTCTCATTATTATTTATAACCTTAATAGATTTGTTTGTTAGGTTAAAAAATTAATTTTCAAATTAATTGAAATTAATTTTTATTTTACCGGTATCTAATATATTCATCCCCTCTAGGTTAGTTATACCTATTCATAGCTAATTTAAAAAATTATTCACAATTTGAATTGTCAGTTATGACCACACTATAAACATATTTATTTTGAATTTTAGGTGTTTTCTAGATCTTTTTGAGTATGTAGAAAACCATTTAAATGAATGTCAGTATGTGAAAATTAGACAAGGTACTGATCAAAAACAAAAATTAGAGGTAATAGGTTGAAAGTTTCGCCGAATAAGTAATTAATTCAAACCGAATCTATTATATCTAATAGATTTTACATCATACCATCTCTGTTAGAGAGAATGGAAGAAAATATTATTTCTCTTATTCATTGAATGAATCTTACACTTATAGTCGGAGTCCTATTTATACATCTCAAAATAATGAAATAGTTATAACAGAATTCTTAACTGATTTAGTTAGGTGGTTAACAATCACACATTAAGGCTTCGGTGTTGCATCAGACTTTGCCCTAATCCAGTCGACTGTGTTTTGTCTACAGTCGACTATATTAGGGTAATATTTGATATAGTCTTATCATCTTCCTTTAAACTGATGGGAGTAGATCGAACCATGTGTTTAATCCAAAGTATATGAAAACGAGAAGAAGAAAGTGGCTTTGTAAGGATATCAGCAACATTATCAGTTGTAGGAACATATTGGACTTGAATACATTTGGAAGCAACCTTTTCTCAAACAAAGTGATAATTGACTTCGATGTGCTTGCTGCGAGCATGGAACATAGGATTCGAAGCAAGAGAAATTGTAGATACATTATCCAACCATAGGACTGGAGTGGAAGGGGTAATGAAAAATTCTGTAAGAAGCATTTTTATCAAACAAATCTCAGTCGTAGCTTGGGTAAGAGCCCTGTATTCAATCTCGGTAGAGGACCTGGCAATAGTGGGTTGTTTCTTGGCACACCAAGAAACGAGATTAGAACCAAGAAGAACACAATACCCAGTGGTGGATTTTCGATCGAGAATGTCCCCAACCCAGTCAGGATCAGCGAAGGGCTGTAAGAGAAAATGTAACCCATGATAGAGGGTATGTTTCACATACTGTAAAACGCACTTAACTATGGAAAAATGTGCCTTTGTGGGCTTATGCATATGCTGACATACTGTGTTGACAACAAGAGAGAGGTCAGGCCGAGTGATGATGAGATACTGAAGAGCCCCTACAATAGCTCTATAATGAGTAGGAGAGGAATACATTGGGAAATTGGAAACAGAATTGGAAGATTTGAGAGCCATGGGTCTAGCACAAGGCTTACATTCAAGCATGCCATACTTTTTGAGCAAATCAGTAACATAAGTCGACTGAGAAATTAGGTAACCAGTAGATGTGGGAACTACCGAAATTCCTAGAAAATATGCCACATTTTCGAGTTCACGCATCAAGAAATTTTGATGCATATGTGTGATTAGGGACTCAATATGCTTAGAGCAACTGCTGGTGATAAGAATATCGTTAACATAAATAAGTAGCATAGTGATGGTAGTACTTGTCTTTTGAACAAAAAGGCAAGGATCATATTTGTTATTTACAAAACCCACAGACAAAAGATAATTGGAAAAGGTGGAATACCAAGCCTATGGGGCTTGTTTGAGACCATAGAGGGCTTTCTTCAACTTGCAAACTGATGAAGGAGTTATAGTGGATTCAAAACCAGGGGGCTGACGCATATAGACATCTTCTTCTAATTTCCTATTAAGAAACGCATTGCTAATGTCAAGTTGTTTGATACTCTAATGGGACTGCAAGGCTATGGAGAGTAGAATTCGAATAGTTGGTTACTTGGCAACTGGACTGAATGTCTCAAAATAATCAACTCCTTCTTGTGTATTATAGCCCTTAACAACAAGTCTAGCCTTGTATTGGGCAATAGATCCATTGACATTTAGTTTAAGCTTAAAAACCCATTTGCAACCTATAATATGTTGATGAGGACGTGGAGAAACAAGGGACCGGGTTTGTTGCTGCTGGAGTGTAAGGAATTCCTCTTGCATGGCTGATGTCCATTGTGGAGAGGATAAAGCTTCTTTAACAGTAGCAGGTTCAGTAAGACGAAGGTCTTTGAGTATGATTGGCTTGGCAGGATTTTTGGGAGAAGAAGTTATGGAAGACGTAGTAAGACTGAGAACTTTGGATTGGTAAGAAGCTAGTGACTTATTAGCAGACTTGGAAACAGTGAGACCAAAATGAGAGATGGTCTGGTTGGTCTTTGATCTGGCGAGTGGTGGACGTGGTAAAATAGGTATAGAAAGACTGATTGCTGGTGGAGAAGGGCTAGGGGAAGAGGGAAGACTAGACGCAGAATGAGATGATGTAGGAGAAATGGGTATAGTTGGAGTTGAAGATAAGGCAAACGTACTTTGGATAGGAGCAGTTGACTGAGTTGAAACCACATGCGACTGAGTTAAGCAACAACTGGACTGATATAGATTTGGAAAAACAGGAATTGACTGAGGATTGGGTGTGGGATTACAGTGTTCAGTAGGAATGGGAAAATTAGACTCATCAAAGACAACATGGGTAGAAAGGTATATCCTGTCTGTAGGTATGTGCAAGTAATGATAACCTTTAGTAGAGGCATTATAACCAAGGAATACATAGGGTAAAGAGGTAGGACTGAGTTTGTGGGTGAAGTAGGGCTTTAACCAAGGATAGCATTTGCACCCAAACACCTTTAAAAATGAGTAATTAGGAACTTTTCCAAACCGGATTTCGAAGGGACTCACACCATTAAGAGACGAGTTAGGCATTTGATTTATAAGAAAGCCAACAGTAGCCACTGCATCGAAAACTCAATTGGACCTTGCTATGTTGTAATAAGGCACAAGCGGTAGAAATAATATGCCTATGTTTCCTTTCTGAAACACCATTATGAGATTGTGTGTGTGGAGAAGAAAATTGTTGAAGAATTCTATTTGTGCGCATAAAGACTTGAAATTTGTGATTTACATACTCGCCGCCATTGTCACTTCGGAGTGTTTTTATGGAAAATCCAAATTATTCTTCCAAAAAATTCATAAAATCCGCAAATTTATTTAGTGCTTCACTCTTGTATACAAGAGGATATATCCAAGTGTAACGAGAAAAATCATCAATGAAAACTACATAATAGTTGAATTTTGAATTAGAATTGGAAAAGGGTCCCCACAGGTCAGTGTGTATAAGTTGTAATGAATGCACTGATCTGGAGGTGGACAAAGGTAAGACTTTCCTTTGACTCTTCGCACAGCAACAATGTTCACACGAAGTATGAGTTGGAGGTGAAAGTTTGTCAGAAAGCTTTACCATTATTCTCGTAAACTTATCAGTACTTGGATGCCCATGTCACTTATGCCACACAGACGACTGTGTAGGAGAAGCAGTCGACTGAGTTATTGCTAAATTGACTTGTTTTTGCAAACCCTTAGATTTCTTTGAAGAGGCATTGAACTTATTTGTTGATGGCTGGTACAAGCCATCACGGATGCCACCCTTGCAAATTGTAGTCTTGGTTTTCTTGTCCTGAATCGTGAATGCGTTTGCATCAAATTTTATAATTCAATCATTATTTGAGTCTAACTTTTGCACATACAACAAATTTGATTTAATCTGTGGAACATGAAGAACTGGTTTTAGTTGAAAAGAGTGTTGTGAATTTGATAAGATACAATCACCTGTATGATGAATATTCAAGGAGTTTCCATTTTCTACTGTGATTTGATCAGTGCCTTGATATGGATAAGAGATTTACAAATTGGTAAGATCATTTGTTACATGATCAGTCGTGCCAGTGTCCAGGTACCACTGCGAGGAACCTGAGGAATCTGATTGTGGAAGTGTTGTCATCAAAGATTTAGAATTTTCCGCAAATCGAGATTGATTTTCATGCATCGGTGTTGTGGGAACTGGCGGTTGATAAGAAAAATCACCTCTATGATAACACTCAAAAGCTGAATGATTATGTTTTCCATAGATTTGGAAAATTAGTTGACTATTGTTCAATCCTCTAGCGTTCACATTGGATCGACTGTACCTGCCACTATTTCCATACCGTCCTCTGTGATTTCCTCTATAATTTTGTCGATTTTCTCTATATCCACCACGTGATGTTCCTATTACAACATTGTAGGCGATCGGTATTTCAAAATTTTTATTTTTATGAATATAGGATTCAATATGAATCGACTCAACAATCAATAGGGATGAAAATTCTTCAATGGTTATAGAACCCTTGCTTGTTCTGATAGAAGTTTTAAAAGGGTTATACTCTTCTGGCAAGCCATTGAGTGCAAGAAGTATAAGATCCTCATCATCATTCTTAACTGAGGCTAAAGTTAATTGATCAGCAATGTTCTTGAATTGAGTAAGATATTCTTCAATCAAATAAGAATTCTTTTTAATGTTCTGTAGTTTCATTTTCAACTGTTGAATATGTGATCGAGACAATGACGTAAACCTCTTCTCTAAATGCAACCAAAGCTCCCTAGAACTATTTAGATGTAGTACAGATGAACACATAATAGGGGATAATGTTACAATCAAGCAACTCAATAGATGAGCGTCAATAATTTTTCATTTCAAGAAATCTGAATTAGAGATACCTTTTCCTGTCACATCGATTATTTCTGCAGGTGGAGGTGATTGTGATCCATCAATGAAATGGAGTAGTTCCGATGCGAGGAACATATTTAGGATTTGTTTCTTCCACACAACATAATTGGTATTATCAAGTCTCACTATGATTAACGAACTCAGATTAGATATTAGAAACGCAACATTCGAGGGAAGAATCGAAGGCGAAGCAGTAGTGGAAGAAGATGGAACAACGGTTGACAATGGAGTATCAGCCATGGCTGGAGGTGAATCAGTCAAGAATGAAGGTGGATCAATGGAGAATGCTCGTGAGAGTGAAGAAGCTCTGATATCATGTTAGAGAGAATACAAGAAAATATTCTTTCTCTTATTCATTCAATGAATTCTTACACTTACAGTTGGAGTGCTATTTATACATTGAAGATACTAAAACAGTTATAACAGAATGCCTAACAGATTCAGTTAGGTGGTTATCAATCACACATTAAGGCTTCGGCGTTGCATCAGACTTTGGCGTAACTCAGTCGACTGTGTTTTGTCTACAGTTGACTGTGTTAGGGTAATCATTGATAAAGTCTTATCAAGGAGTGGGTTGCTAATACTAAGGAAGCACTCCGGACTGGAAATGTGACCAAGAATAACACCTTGATAGGAGTAAGTTAAAAAAAAAACATTATCTGTAATTTTTTTTTATATAAACTAATTATTTTATTTTTATTTTTTAGATTATATTTAACTATCTTATTTATTATAATAACTGTTATTATTATAATCTTTCCACCGTCATTAATATCTTTATATATTTTTTTATCAATTTTTTGGATATTACATTCTCCCCATTAAAAGAAATTTAGTCCTCTAAATTTGACATATCTTGGTTCTCAAACAGTTGTTGATATCTCTCTTTTATTTCTTCTTCAAGCACCCAAATAGCTTCTCTTTCTGTGTGATTACTCCATTGAATTTTAACATAGTGAATGATTCGTTGGCTCATTACTTACTCTTTATGATCTACAATACTCATCGTTGTTCATCATGAGTCAAATCTCCCATGAGTTATAGTGGTGCATGATCAATCATGTGAACTTCATCTAGTACATATATTCTCAGTATAGAAATGTGGAAAACATCATGTACTCCCGTAAGTGAAGGTGGTAAGGCAAATCTATAGGTCACCCCTCCAATATGTTCCAATATCATAAATGGTCCCACAAATCTAGGGATTAACTTTCCACATACTCCAAATCTCATTACCCTCTTGACTAGAGTTACCTTAAGAAACATATGGTTCCCTTCCTCAAACTCCAGGCTCCGTCTCCGTCTCCTATTATCCGCATAACTCTTTTGTCTATTTTGAGCAGTGCGAAGCCGTTCCCTATTGAGATTGATCTTGTCTACTGTTTCTTATACAATCTCTGGCCCTAACACTTTTCTTTCACCAACCTCGTCCCAACAAATAGGTGATCTGCATTTTCTTCCATATAAAGCCTCATAGGGTGTCATTTGAATATTGACTTGATAACTATTATTATAAGATAACTCCACCAAAGGTATATGATCATCAAAATACCCTCTAAAATCAATACTGCAAGGTCTAACATATCTTCAAGAATTTGAATTATTCTCTCTGACTGTCCATCGGTTTGAGGGTGGAAAGCCATACTGAATTTCAAACTAGTCCCCAAAGATTTATATAGACTCTCCCAAAACTTACATACAAATCTACTATCTCTATCAGAAACTATCATCACAGGAATGCCATGTAACCTTACAATCTCCTTAATATAAAACTTTGCTAACCTCTCCAAGGAAAATCTAACCCTGATAGCCAAAGAGTGTGCTAATTTCATCAATCAATCAACGATAACCCAAATAGAATTGTTACCACTTTGAGTTCTTGGCAACTCTACCACAAAATCCATAGCAATATGCTCTAACTTCCACTCAAGAATGGGAAGTGGTTGCAACTGCCTAGCTGATCTTTAACGTTTAACTTTTATCTCTTGGAATACTAAACATTTAGCAATAAACTAGGTAATTTCCCTTTTCATATGATTCGATCAAATTTTTTTCTTCAAGTCCTTATACATGTTAATACCCCAGGATGTATTGAATACTTCGATTTGTGTGCATCTTCCATAATTCTTCTCTTAACTTTAAAATCAATGGTTGCACACACCCTATCTCCATATCTCAAAGTCCCATCCTCATTAGTTATAAATTCATTATGTAATCTTGTTTCTAAATTTTCCTCGATTTTCTATAATTGTGAATCATCTCTTTCACATGCCTTTATGATCTCAATAAAAGTAGGCGGAAATCTCATATTTACCAAGAGTGCATTAGACTCCTGCTATTGTATATCTGGCATACTAGTCTCTTGAGGACTTCCTACTTGAAGCATATGTGACCACATTAGCTTTTTCTGGGTAATAGTTAATTGCTAAGTCATACTCCTTCAAAAGTTCAAACCACCTCATTTGTCTTATATTCAGCTCTATCATGATAACGATGTACTTCACGCTTTTATGGTTAGTTAATATGTCACATCTTATACCATATAGATAATGCAAGGATTGTACACTAACAACCATGTTTTTATGTATTTTATGTTTGGTCCCTAGTATATTAATGAGATATATTTAAGATGTTATTGCATTTATGGTTTCATTTTTATTGTATATATGATGAATGAATGCATAGTCTGTATATTCAATCTAGTATTTAACTGAGTGCATGAATAGTGGAAGATCGAGTCAAAGGTTCTGATAGAATATACAGGTTGGCTCACAATCGCAATAGATCCGGACAATCCATTGGCACGATTGTAGCACATCTTTATTTTAGCTGGTCTTGCCTAGGTCGAACGGTTCGAATTCAGGTTATGAATTCGATATTCGAGCTTGATGTGTTAGTAAACTTGGAGTGTATTGAGCAGGATTAACATGATGATCAATTCTATACTGATTATATGAATTCCTCCACATAATGTATTATCATGTATTACACAAACTCTTAATCGCCACGTGATTGATTAGTCATGTCCACATAATGCACAGTGCTTTGAGTCACCAATGCCTAAGATTTCGATATTGAGATCAATATGACTAGTGGGTTACATACTGTCGTTATTTGTCCGATGGTTGATAATCAGCTGATGGAAATCACGTCCGACTTAGGTTGAGGAGTTCCCCCTCGTGTTCTTTGCTTATATGTTTGATTATGGGAAATCCGATCGGAAGTTCTTATGATCTAGCATACTCAAAAGGATAAGCAATGCGGTTGTGAGGATAATTAAACCGGATTGTCAGTAATCTAATTTAATTATCGGGAATCCATATCTTAAACATAGGGAGATTTCAATGCAATTGATAATTGAAAACTCGAGACATAATTCGGTTAGGGCCGGAAGTTCCGTTAGGGCCGTTAGTGGAATAAGTCCTGGCTCCTGCAAGAAAAGATTTAACTCGGGGGTTGAGTTAGTGATATCTGGTTTTCTTGTACGGTTAGCCCAAATCCTATACTTCTCGTGATTCCCCACATAGTCGAATAAATGCGCGGTATAATTTTTTGGTTTTACGAATTATTTAATTTCATTCGATAGTGGGTTTTGCCGTCCGGACGGTCGAAGAATTAAATTAAATTAAATTAGCAGGGGGCGTAAATGGAATCTGGAACACCTAGGGATTATTTCCTAGGTGTCCGGACCTATTGAATTGGAGTGAAATATATATTTTTTTAATATTCTCTATTCTATTTAGAGATATATGGATTTGGAATGTTACAAAAATGATAAGGAATAAGATGAATTATGTACATATAATTCAAACGCTTCCTTTCTCTTATAATTCTAAACCCTAGCCGCCACCCCCTTCACTTCTCCGTAGCTATTTTTTTTCAGCTTTTGAGAGCTTTATGTGTGTATGAAACCAAGAACGACGATTTGGTTCAGTGCCCAATCGATGGAGTCATCGCGTATGCCAGGTCAAACGCGAGAAGGTCAAATGTGGTCTCGGATTCGACATTCGACATTATAAGAAACATTTTCTAATAAGTTTCTATGAGTTAACAACGTTTTAGTATCTTTTGATTTTGGTTTTTCATGAAAAATGCGTTTTGACATTTTTTACGTTCACGTCGTCGAATCTTTTTCGAAACTTCTGCTGTGCGGTTTCAACAATGGTATCAAAGACACGACTGCATTTTTTTTATGAAAAACCATTATGCCAACCTCAATTTTGCAGCTAAAATTTGTTACTATCCGGTTTATGAATGGTATGGATGTATGGTTTATCATATTTTACCGTTATCATTTTATTATGATCGTTTCAATTTTAGATTTGATCGATTGTAGCCTCGATCATGGGGCATAGGATTTTATGATATCATATATTTGATTCCTGTATTGTTTTCGGTATCATTGTTGAAAATCGAATCACGAAAACGGAGATTTTATGATATAATATATTTCATTCCTGTATTGTTTTGGGGCTCATTTTAGGGGCTTCCGGAAACCTTTTACGATGTGATTTTCTTGCCTAAATTATGGTTATTTGATGGTCTTCGAATGGTCATTTTGTGGTGGTTCGACGGCTGCTGCAAGTTGTTTAAAATGGAGCTCGAAGTTTGTCGCGCACTGTTGGGCGGTATAGTGACAACGCAAATTTTTGGAATTTTTTTGGGCCACATTGATATCGAATCTTGATATGGTTTTTAGCAGAGAGCAAGAGCTCGATGCGTTCTACCTACCATAATTTTCTTGGAGGTTTGATAGTCGCGGTATGAAAGTCAAACGATGGAACGAACAAGGCGGTCCATGGATGCCTGCACATCAGCAATTTCGACATTGTTAGGAGCGGGTTGGTGTTGTTTTTTTGGCGTTCAAACCGCGGTTCGAGGGTTTGATAGTGGTTCGAGGGCTGAGGGATGGGGTCGGGTCACTGATGGCTCAATTAGGGTTCCAAAATCCTAGGCGTTTAATCATTAATTTGAGACTGTCGGATTAAATGATTAAATGAACATAGCGTATTGTAACGACTAAATTTATTTAATTTTTTCATTTTAAATATTTATTTATTTGTGTTATTTAATTACGTGGTAGTTTTTTTATTTTATTTATTTTTTCCTTTTATCTATGATTTAACAATTCGAGGAATATTAGGAATAATAGTTTTAACAAAATAAAATAATTCTAGTAATTTTTAAAATGAAAAATGAATAGATGATTAATTTATAAAACTTTTACGTTTAGTGGATAATTAATTAGATAATTTTATTTATAAAAGAAAAACCCAAGTAATTAATTTCTATTGCAAAATTAAATAAGGAAACATATTGTTTATTTTTAATAGAATTAAATAAAGAATATTTTAATTGATTAAAAGCTAGATTTTTTCATCGATAATTAAATTTTTTTTAATGATTTAAAATAAACAAAAATGTGAAACCCTTATTTTTTAATATTAAGTGGGAGAAGGGTTTAGTCACTAATAAATCCTAAAATCTCCGTTACGCTTTCGTATGAGATATAATTACTGCTTGCATGCCGGTTCGACCGGTCTCCCTACCGAAAAAGGCTATAGTTATGGTATTTCTTGCACGAATCTCCGAAAGGAGTAAATTTGAAAAGTAGTGCAAAGTAGGGTTCATACACACTGGCCTAGGGCTTTGACATGAGATTTTTAAATTGAGTGTGATGGTTATACACTTAACTCGTGAATAAAAATAGATTCCCTAACGGATTCACTGTTTTTATTTGCGGGGACCGAAGGTAATTGGTTATTTAATTATTGAAATATATCAGGAAATAATAGGCTGTTAGTTTTTTGTATGTTAACTGCTACATGCTAACACTAACGTGACATAATCAGTTAATGTGATTCTGGATGAATGACTTTTGTTGTGATATTTTCTAGGAGGAAATTACTAGACTCACATGACTATCCAAACGGGGATTGATTAGTAGACATCCATACTAACGTGGCCTACATAATTACAAAAGATTCGGGTTGCGAATAATTATTTTACAATTAAAAGGCTGAGGTGCCCTAAATTTTTCAAAGAATTAAAATTTTTTCTCTTTTGTTTCTCAGGACTTAATAATGAGATCATTTAATCCACTTACGGCAATACTCGAAGAACATAAATTAATTGGACCTAGTTTTATCACATGAAAAAGGAATCCCGATATTGTCTCGACTTCTGGTGACTAAAGGTTTGTGTTATTTAATCCCAGTCTGCCCGCTCCTAATAGTGGATCTTCTGAAAAAGAGATCCAACACTTTTCGGATTGGGTAAAGATTGATTGGATGACACGTTGTTACTGTTAGGATAGTATACTTAAATGCCATGCTTTTAAGTATTTTTATTATCTAGTATCCCTGGAATATTAATGAGAAACAATTGAGATGTATTTGTATTTACTGTTTTATATCCATTGTGTGTATGATGTATTATTCGTAGTCCGTATATCTTGTCCAGTATTTGACTTGTCGCATGAAGTGAGGAAGATCGGGTCAAAGGTTCTGACAAAATATACAGGTAATCTCACAATCACAATGGACATGGACAATCCATTGGTATAATTGTAGCACATCGTTCAAATAGCTGGTCTTGGCTAGGTCGGACAGCTCGAATTCCGGTCTCGGAATTTGATGTTCTAGCTCGATGTGCTAGTACACTGTTAGTGTATTGAGCATGATCATGAGGATGATCAATTCTATACTGACTATATTAATTGATCCACATCCTATATTATCATGGATTGAACGTACTCTTAATCCTGACGTGATTGATTGAATCATGTTCGGATGATGCGCAGTACTTTGAGTCACCAATGGCTGAGATTTTGATATTGAGATCAATACGACCAGTGGGTTGGGTACTATCGTTATTCGATCGATGGTTGATAATAAACTGACGGAAACCATGTTCGCCTTAGGTGGAGGAGTTCCCCTCGTGTGCTATGCTTATAAGTTTGACTATGCGAAACCTGTAGAGTGGATCGGATGATCCGACATACTCAATAAGTTAAAGCGGTACGGGTGTAAGGAAAAGAGGATTTTCGAATGGAGTTGTCAGTAACCTAATTTGATTATCGGGAATCCATATCTTAAACGTGGGAAGACTTGTAACATCCTGACCTAAACCAAACAATAATCTAATAAATATATCCAATAACCGAGTCTCTAGCGGAATATTCATTTCTTTAAAACACAAATTTAAGAAAATAAGAACATTTTCCCTTGTTAAAAAAATTTATGAAAATGTTGGAAAATATTCTAACTCTTGAAATTTTTACAAATTTCGGTAGAGTTTCCCATGTTTTTGGACGGTCACCCAAATGGGCGGGTCACCTGTAACAACACCTGGACATTGACAATCAGTAAGGGTCATTCAAGAGCATCAACAACCACACTCTTAAGCTATTCTATGCTATTTCAAGCCGTTATGCGGCACAACTCTAGAACTAATCAACAACTAACTCAAATATCAATAAAATCATGGGAGGCCCTTAGGCTCTAGCAACCCGTAAGCAATAGAAAACAAAACAAAGCTAACCAATTCAAATCTCAATAAATCAGAGGTGGCCCGTAGGCTCTTGCAACCCCAACAAGAAAACCAAAAAAAACTATCTAAAGTGAAACGGAAACCAACACTACCCATCGGTATCTCACATGCATACAGGAAATGGTAAAAGGCCTTATGGCTGTACAGTGATCCAACAACTGAAATAAACTAAAACTGAATATACATTCATCCATGAAATAAATACTGAGGTATAAAATGAATCAAAAAGATTGCAAGCTATTGATTCTCTTATCCATGCTCCAGCTATCCAAAAAGCTTTTTTTTGCTATACCTGAAAAATGTTAAGGTGGCTGAGCCACGGATGTAGGATAATAGACATAATAAACCACAAAACGATATAAAAAGTTGGTTATGCTGCAATATAAGTAAAAAGGTTTTTAAAAGTAAA
>JAULLH010001108.1:0-10261 GCA_035668455.1 Sarracenia alabamensis
ATCAATCTTTGTACAGTAAATGGATAAATCATTTTAACAAAAGTATAAAATTGGAGGTGTATATGAAAGCTTGGTTTAGTAGTATATTTGGTAGTAAATTAACTACTAATCATAAAAGTGAAGTATTTTTCATTAAATTCAAGAAAAAGGGTGGATGGAGGTTAAAAGGAAAGCCTTGGCTTTCCCTTTGGATTCAACGAAGTCAATTGTTGAAGTGAATTTTGAATTTAAGTCTAAATTAAAACAAATGTAAAAATTCATAGAAGATATGATTTGAAACATAAGAATAAATGAAATAGAAGATGTGAAATGAAGCCTAATTCGTGGTTTGAATGAATAAGTTGATGTTGTGAAATAGAAGTTCTTGTTTGTTATTTGTAATATACGACAATAGAGGACGATTTTTTAATCTTAGTCTAAGCTAGGGTTAGGAAATTGGAGGATTTTATGAAAAATGAGCCTTTTTAAAGTGAATGGACAAACAAGGGTTAGAATTATTTATTTTCCTTAAATCCAAGAATTTTAAGTATTCTAGTAACCCGTTGGAAAATAAATTAACGATATGAAGTACTTATGAAGGTTTAAGAATTTGGTCTCTAACATAGAGGTGTTGGGTTGACATAATCTTACCAGATGGGTTCTATTACAATGTAAGTATAAAATCTTTCTGAATAATTGAAGTTAGAAGTCTACACTTGTTGGAAGTAAGTATATAGGAGCCTAGGCTTCTCCTTTTGGGTTCAATGTTTAAATTAAGTATATACTATAAGTCTATTCTTGAAGTCGAAGTTTGGAATGTGGAAGTGGTTGAGAAGTTATAGGATGGCACATCCTTTAAGAGGGGACAAAGTATTTAGCTCCTAGTGAGCTATAAAAGCCAATGGGTAGATAATATGTTGGCGAGGCCTCAAGTATTGGATAGCTAATCCAAAAGGAAGGAAGGGATGTATCGGATAATTAATCCAATAGGAAGGAAGCCTATGGTGGAGAATTTATGCATATGAGGAAGCGGTCTAGTATGAGCCGGAAGTATGGTATAGATATATATATTGTGGAATAATTAATCCACATGAAGCTCATGGTGGACAATACGTCCACATGAGAAAAGCGGTCTAGTTAGAGCTGGAAGAATGAAATATAATAAATATAATTACAGGTACGCTGAGAAGTTCTACGGATGAGATTATTCTTCATCCTTGAAGGGAATAGAAGAGAGGTAAGGAAGTAGTTATTGGAAGATGCTTGACTATGCATGTGAAGGTTAAGGTTTGATATTATTTTCTTTGTATAATCGATTTTATGCATGCATATCATGTGTTATTATTTTTCCTAATGAGTTTAAGCTTATGTTGTTATTTTATTTTCTTATGAAATAACAACCCAGGTGGTCCAAGTGAAGATGTTGCTGAGGAGTAGGATGTGAGACTTTTGGTGACATAATATCTAGTCGTGCCATTCATTGGTAGTTTGAAGTGCATGTTTATGTTCATCATTGGGACTTAAACACTATTGTGAATTTAATAAAGTTTTAAATGTAAGATTTTCTTTTTATGAATTGCATGCATTGGTAAGTATTCGTTGGGTGAGTAGAAGTTGTATGTGATTAGTAATAAAAGTGTTTTTATTTCAAAGTTATTTGTAAGAAGGCTCATCTCTATACTCATGTTACATGGATGATCATTGAGGAAATTATTTAATTGTAATAAGTAAGTTTTCCTTGATTCTTGTGGCTTCGAAATCAAGGACCAATGAGGAAGAGTCAAATTTTTATGCAACAACCTCGTTTAACAGCACCAGAACCGGACACAGTCGACTAGATGCTTTAACTGTCGACTGTATGAAGTCATCAGTCGACCGGGTCCCCTTCTCTAGTCGACTGAAGGTGGACTTGAAGTATCAGTCGATTGGCCTTCATCCCCAGTCGACCAAACCTGATGTTTTTCAAAAAAAAAAAAAAAGAAAAGTTTTAAGATTATTTTTTTAAATACTTGGATCCTTTAATATGTTGAGGACATTATTTCTGAGTAGTAGATTATTATGAAAGTGGTTTAAAATTATAACAAGGAGCAAATGAGGAGTTTTAATAAGGAAATTTTTGCCAAATGGGCTGTTTTTAATGAAGTGAGAAGATGAGGTTTCTAATTAATTAAAAATATGTGTTAATTAATTCTACGAAGGTCTGGGTGTGACGGAATACCATATCTAAGATTATCGCATGGCTCGTCCAGAGTACGACCCGTCTTATCCATGGCATAGCATATCTCATATTTAATCTTCGAATTAACAGTTATAACAGTTATGCAACACTCATTTAACACAATCACGGAAAGATTAAATGGAATATAGATTGAATTTAGATAAATAAGAATTATCCAACGATCAAATATGTTATGGAATATAATTGTTACATAACGAATCCATTACAAAAGGCTGAACTAAAATAATGAAATTAATCTACTCCTAAATTACCAAACTCGGGCTTCATCTGAACCTAGGGTAGAAGAAGAACTTAACAACGCATGGTCGGGGTTGAAACCATCTTCGAGAGGTTTTCAACTAGTATCGGTAGCTTCTCGTCGAGGCTCGGACCTTCCAACGTTGGCCAGTAGGGGTGGAAGAGGAATTAGAGAGGAAATCAAAATCATGGTCTGAGGACCTGGATGATAGAAATGGGAGGGGGTAGGGTCATATTTATAGATTTCTCAAAGTGCAAGTCCTTCTGGGAAAAGGAGTCTGACGGTCGTCTGTTCGGACGGAAGTGGCCATGCGTCCGAACGGAAGTTGTTGTATGCATCTGGATAGAAAGTGGTCGTTCGTCAGGACGGTGTTGTCGCTGAGAATCCGGACGGAGTGGCGTAGCATCCGGATGGAACATGTCTTGGTCATTTTTCTTCATTTTTGTTCTCATGTTGTTTCTTTGCTTGTTTGGTTGCTGTTTTACATTTTATCTCCAAAATATCTCTAAACACAAAAATACTACAAAAAAACGATATTAAATAATATATAGAAACTAACTTGGTGTAAATTAACAGGTCTAAATCATCACTTTTGAGTGCCGATCACATTCCCTAACTTATACTTTGCTAGTCCTCGAGTAAAGATAAAAAATAAATAACAGCACATAAACATTTAGATATATACACAGTTACTAACACACACTAATCCCATCAGGTTGTCACATATATTTTGAAAACTTTAAAGATAAATTTGTAAATGTCCATACCCTTGACTTTTAATCAGAACGAACTTTATGTTGTAAAATTATCATGATAATTTTCTCGACCTTGCACCAGATGTGTGTGTGTGAAAACCTATCAATCTTTAACATACATACCTTCGAATCTATCAAACTCAAATAGCTAAAGCAACCAGATCTCGACTTAAAAATCTCATTGGTTCTTCTCTCATAATAAGTCTTTGAGAAACTGGCCGTAATGTATTTCTCTCAAGGCATGTGATAGAGGTTATAAGTCTCAACGCAATTTTTCACACATACCTTACACACTGAAGAACGTAATTTTAAAGAATTGACTCAAAATCTCGTGATTGGAATACTGATTATTATGAACAATTGTTAGTTAGCTTCTTCAAATCATATTATCTTTTGGGATCAACCAGGACTTCATTTTTGGTTATAATGTTAGGTAGGCAGCATTTATAGGCTCGGGTCAAGTATATAGCACTATCTGAACAAAAGGTAACCAAAAAGATATCAAGTGTTGAATATATCGAACTAAGAGTCTCAATGTGGCGTAATCATCACTACACTGAATACTGAAGCCAAAAATCTGTAGTGAGACGTATTACCACGTCATCACCGTATCATAGTATCATCAGAATTTTTTGTAATCATTTTCATCATTGTTGTTTGCTGCATATTCGAACCTTTCTTTGCATTATTTTCTTGAATAGCATAGCCGCATATATGTTTGTATTCTGAACTGCTGCTGCGAATTTTGTGACAAAGCCCTTTTCTTTTCCATTTCTTCCTTGTATTATCCCGATATTTTTTCAGTTACCAAAAATTCAAATAAACGCGTTTTGGATTTTATTTGGGTTTCCGAAATAAATAGGCTGCTTTTATGTTATAAGGCTCAAAATGGGGGCCTAGGGCAATGTTTACAATAATGAAACGAATAGGCTCAAATAGTCAAATATGGCTTTGATATCCTTTCCTAAAATTTAACACAATTTTTTCAGAATCTTAATTGTAATGCCTATTCCCAATGTTTTAGTCGAAATGAAGATTAACGAGATTTTCAACGAATGTGGTTGAAGACAAAAATATAATTTTTTGAGTAAATGTGAGTATACCCTGAAAAATAAAAGTTAAGTCTCAAAAGCTCACTTTTAAGGGTTAAGTCTCCATCATTTATGTATTTCTAGCTATTCTTATTTTTGAATCTTCTTTAGCATGCAAGTCTCCAATTAATCGGGTGTGTGCAATATATCAGGTGGTCCAGTTTTGATCCTTATCATTCAAATTTTTGCAAGTTAAAAATAAATTCATGTTTTTTCTCATCAAGAATATTTAATTTACAATTTTATTTTCAACTTTTTCAAACTTACATGCAATTACCTATAATTTTTAATTTTATCTACAAAATTCCAAATATTTAGTGGTCAAATTCTACCCGCCAATTTAAAACTTCCAATGTCCTCAATGGACAAAAGATAATTAAAAAGTTAAAGGATAAGTAGATTATACCTGAAATGACAACATATAAATGTGGAATAATATCGGTAAATTGCAATGTAAACTCTATTCCATTTAAATGTTAGGAACAGTTAAATGGATGAATAAAATGAACAGATAATTAAGATGATAATACTGTCGTAATTTTATTAATATTTGTAATTTGTGAAGATACATCAAAATTGGCCAATGGCCTGAGGGATTAAAACTAACAAAGTTTTTCTATGTAGGAAAGTACAAATAATATAAAAATAAAAGAAAATGAAAAATACATAAAAAAAAAAACAAAAACAAAAATAAGACAGGAGTCGGAGGTTTATATTTTGGGTTAGGTGGGGTTATATTAGGCTGTAGGTGGGTCGGGTGGATTATGGTGTTGTGTTAATAGTTGGTGGTGACCGGATCCAAGGTTTAGATGTAGTCGTCGGAGAAGGGGAGGGGACATGGCGTTGGTCAAGGACGGTAGGGGGCAGGTGCAATGTGACAAGTGTAGGGGTCATATGGAAAATTGGTTAGGGGATGTGGTGGTTGGGTGTGGGTCTTAGGTTACGAGCGTAGGTCTTTCGTACTGTGGTTTTTAGAAGTGTAGGTGTATCGGAGAAGGGTGATCACTGTGGCGGGGGTGGAGGTGCTAGTGCCGGTGGATGGGGTGGATGCCCATAACTACCATCATCTACCGCATATATTTTGATTGGGTGTCCATTCTTTCAATAATCTAATCGTAGTCACCGCGGGTGAATACCCATGGTGCCTCGAATGGGTCGTTGGATGCGGAAATAGAAGCGCCAGGTTGAGTGGCGTGTGTTAATTGGTCGGGGTCATCCTCCTCCTCGGCAGCCTGGCCAGCGGGGCGTTTGTCTCGCTTGGATAGCTAGGCTATGCCCTTGGTCCAGTTGCCGTGAAGGTAGATGGTGGTGCGGGGTTCCATAAGCTCGGTGGCAGAGATGGAAAATGGAAGGGAATGGGTGGTGGTGTAGAGGCAGATGTAGTCGCGGACGATGTTGGCGAATGGTAGCTTCTTCTTGGCCTGGCGATCGATGACCTCCCGCATTTGGCCAATCATCATCGCGGGGATAGAGAGCTGGTGGTTGCGGTAATAGGCGACGAGAGCGCAGAGTTGCTCATTGCAGCGCTCGTCCTTGTGTGTGGTGGGGAAGGCGTTGGTGTTAAGCACTGTGTCAGCAAACCAGAGGTTGGTTGCCAGTTCTCTGTGGTGGGCAATGGGGGAGTTGCGAGGTGCGCATGATTCAGAGATAGCACGGCACATGTCTGCAGGAGTGATAGTGTCGGCGATCGGGAGGCAGTCGTTGTTGTTAACGTCATCCTCGGTGTCGAAGATGTTGAGGATGCGGGTGAGGAGGTACGGGTCGATCTCGATATCGAAGCCGTCGATGTGGGTACTCCACCCGGCTGCCGTAGTCATCAATCCGGTAGGCTCGGTGCATGTTCTAATAGAACAGGCGTACCAGACGGGCAACCGGGGCATCGAATGTGTCGAAGAGGCCTCCGAAACGGCGAGCATGGAGGGGATGGATGCCCATTTGGGTGACCTGGCATGAGGCGAGATAAAAATCTCCCACCGGGAAGTGCGTTATGTAATGGAGCTGGTTGGTGAGCCAGAGGCTAGTGGTGATGGGACGTACTCCCGGGTAGGTGGTGGATTGCCTCGGCCGCGTTGAGCAGCAACTCGAGGGTTGAGGTGGCGACGTTGATTGCAAGTTGAGGCCATTTGAAGCTCGAGAGTGAAGGCTCGAGAAGTGTTTTTAGAGAGATAGTTGAGAGAGTTTGAGTTTTGGTAAGGAATGGGGTTGGTGGTGGTGTGTATATATAGAGTTTGGGCATGGGTCATGCAAAAGGGCACCAAAACGGGTTGGTCAGATGCATGGCGTCCGGATGCGTGTCTGGACAGGGTGTGCCGTCGTGACGGGCATCCGGACAAAATGTAGATAGAATTTTTTGTACGGTTGGAGAAGTTTTCTGCGTCCGAACACGCGTCCGGACGGAGGTGTTCCATCGCAATGGGCGTCTTAACGGTGCATGTGAATCCGGATGGTTTTGGCCCATCCGGACGGGATCCAACAGATTACTAATTTTTCACCTTTTTGAGGTGTCGACTTATTAATGGTGCGTCAATCAAATGTCGCGTCGTTCGAACATCCGTCCGGACGGAGTGGTCGCGTCTGGACGGGGTTGCACGGAATAGTGACGTTTGGCGGTTATATACTGGTTGTCGTTTCAAATTTCGTCCGGACGGAGTGGCAGGAATATCAGAAGTCTGTTTCGTGTGATTTGGTTGTTGGGATTCGGTCCTGTCCGGACGATAGTACAGTTCCGTCCGGATGCAAACTCTCTAAAAAATAATTTTTTTTCTGTAAAAATTTGCTAACCTCTGGGTTAGTATTCTTACATGATTTTTGATAGGATATATGATGAAAGTAGGTTCTAAGACTCGGTAGGCCCAAAGCAACTACCAGAATAAAAGGCCTGAGTGTGGATACCAGACATCTCCACATTGATGATAATGTTATTTAAACATGATAGAAGTAGGGTCTTTTATACTTGAAGTCCTAGGAGTTGGATTCCATGTAATACATCTTCAATCTGATCTTTGGATTGATTAGGGCTATAGCTTGAGGCATTACAACCAGATGTGTCTACAAGGTCATGGAGAGGAGTCTCAACCCATCCAGTGGTTTTACTCATCCCTCTCTTGACCACCTTGGAGATATGTCTCCTTCTAGAACAATAATACACTTTAAAATGTGTGTTGCAGTGGTCTACTAGCCCGTAACAACTTTCTTGGAGGCAACATCTATAGAATCCTTGTATCTTCGCTTTACATTTCAAGACATAGAAACTCTTAACTTGACCCGGTTCTTGCTGGTCGGAACTGAGCACACGATCACCTCACCGTGCGAAGAGGACAACTCAGCTTAAGAGAGTAATTTATTGTCTTAGGACCAAAAAATTTGAAAAATTTCTGAGGTTTTCTTGCTTGCTTTTACTCCCCCAACATGAACATAGCAATGTCCTCATTGGTGGAATATCCTTCATTATGGAAATACATCTGGGTTCCCTCCCAGACAGGGCTAAGTTTAACTTCTTCAACCAGACTTAGTCAGTCGATTACTCGATTTGTGGGGTTGGGTTAGAGTGATTGATGGATTTGACGGGAGGGTCTACTGAGATGCCTTCGCTGTAGGGTTTTAGGCATTGCTCGTTAACTTGTAAGAAATTACCTATTTTCGGATTAAGCAGCTGGCATGCACCAAGTGGGTAGACACGAGTCACCACGTAGGGGCCTTCCCGTCTGGATTGTAGTTTGCTGGGGAACAAGCGTTACTTAGCATTGAATAACCAGACTTTTTGGTTTGGGGGCGAATGTCTTCCTATATATATGTTTGTCATGGAATGCTTTCATTCGCGTTTTATAAATTTTAGAATTATTGTATGCTTCATTGCGAAGTTCCTCGAGCTTACTAAGCTTCAATCGGTGATGGTTACCGACATTGGGCATGTCGAAGTTAAATGTTTTAATAGCCTCGTATGCTCGATGTTCTAGTTCTACAGGCAGATGGCAGAGCTTTCCAAAGACTAAGCGGTATGAGGACATTCTAATTGAGGTTTTATAGGCAGTTCGATATGCCCAAAGGGCATCGTCCAGCCTTTCAGAGCAATCCTTTCTATCTTGACAGATGGTTTTCATTAGAATATTCTCTATTTCCCTATTAGATACCTCAACTTGGCCACTAGTTTGTGGATGGTATGGAGTGGCTACCTTATGTTGAATCGAGTATCTTCCAAGTAGAGATGAAAAATATTTGTTTAAGAAATGTGTACCGACATCGCCAATGATTGCCCTTGGAAAACTAAATCGAGAGAATATATTGCTTTGAAGAAATTTAATCACAATTTTGTGATCGTTCTATTTGGTGGCTGCGGCTTCGGCCCATTTGGAGACCTAGTATACCGGCACAAAGATATATTCACATCCAAATGATGGTGGGAATGGTCCCATAAAGTCGATACCCCAAACATCAAGAATTTCAATATTTAAGATTGGATTTACGGGCATCATGTCTTTGGCAGTCATTGTTCCTAGCTGCTGACATCGCATGCAGCGTTTGCAGAAATTGTGGGCATCTTTGAAGAGTGTAAGCCAGTAGAATCCACTTTACAAAACATTGGCCGCAGTTTATTTCCAAATGTCCACCACATGGTAGTGAGTGAGAAAATCGAAAAATTCGTTCCACCTCATCCTCAGGTACTCATCATCATATAACTTAGTCAGAATAATATTTAAAAAGTTTCGATTCTTCCTTGAAGTAATGTTTCACTTGTAAAACAAATCGATTCTTTTGCTGTTTGGACCAATCGTTGAGGATGCGACCTACTGCCAGATAGTTTATGATATCTGCGTACCAGGGCAGTTGCATGGTAGTGACTGAGAAAAGCTGTTCATCGAGAAACGATTCTCGTATAGGTACGTGGTCAGTGGAGGTTTATACTAGGATTTAGGAGAGATGATCAGCTACAAAATTCTCGGTGCCCTTCTTGTCGCAGATCTCTAGATCAAATTCTTAGAGGAGCAGGATCCAACGAATCAGACAGGGTTTAGTGTCACTCTTGGCCAGCAGATGCCTAAAGGCAGCATGGTCAGTGTAAACAATCACCTTGGATCCTAGTAGGTAAGATCGAAACTTGTCCAACCCAAATACTTCTACTAATAGCTCCTTTTTAGTGGTCGTATAATTCAATTGTGCATCGTTTAGAGTCCTGCTGGCATAGTAGATAGTGTGAGGTACTTTTTTCTCTCTTTGTCCATGCACAACTCCAACAGCGTAATCAGAGGCGTCACACATGATTTCGAAGGGTATAGTTCAATTAGGTGCTTGCATGATAGGTGCTAAGGATAGAGCATGTCTATGTTGTTCAAAGGCACGCATACACTTATCATGTAATTCAAATGTAGCTTCCTTAGCGAGAAGATCGTAGAGGGGCTTTGATATCTTGGAGAAGTCCTTGATGAATCTGCGATAAAATCCAACTTATCCTAAGAATGAACGAATTTGTCTTATAGTGGTTGGTGGTGGTAATTTGGCGATCAGGTCTATTTTGGCTTTATTGACCTCTATACCGCATTTGGAGACTATGTGTCCTAACACGATGCCTTGCTAGACCATGAAGTGACTCTTCTCCGAGCTAAGTACCAGGTTTGTCTCTTGACAGCGTTTAAGTACTAAGGTCAGATTAGCGAGATTGTCTTCGAACGAGAGGCCAAACATGGAGAAGTCATCCATGAATACTTCAGTGAATTTTTCAACCATGTCAGAGAAGATAGACATTGGTCAACGTGTTGTCCCACTGATAGTTTATACCAAAATCCTCACTATTAGGCAGTTAGTGATGAGCCCAGATCGTTCTTACGAGGAAAATAGACAGCTTGTCAAAATATCACAATTTTTATTTAATTCTAAAATATTTAAGAAAAATGGATTTTGGATTTATAAAATGGGTTTTGGATTTATAAAATGATTAAATAATTAAATACTTCTACCTTAAACT
>JAULLH010001321.1:0-10257 GCA_035668455.1 Sarracenia alabamensis
CCAAATACCAAAAACGCACATGATTAATTAATTTAATACCCTAACCGTCACGACGAAAAAATCGACGATCGAATTAAGTTGAATAATAATCAAAACCAACAAGAAATATTATGCACACATAATCGGGCTACGTGAGGGATTACGAGAAAGTATAGGATCCGGGTTAACCGTACGAGAAAATACGATATCCCTAACTCAACCCCTCGAGTTAGATCCTTTCTTGTACGATCCAAGACTTATTCCACTAAAGGTCTTGAATGAACTCCCAGCCCTAACACGATTTGTGTCTCGAGTTTCCAATTATCATTTGCACAGTAGTCTCCGCACGTTTAAGATATGGATTTCCAAAAATCGAATTTGGTTGCTGACAACCCAATTCGATAATCCTCTTATCATCGCACCCGCACCGCTTAACCTTTTGAGTATGCTGGATCAACCGATCCACTATACAGGTTTGACATAGTCAAATTTATAAGCAACGCACACGAGGGGGAACTCCTTAACCTAAGTTGAACGTGGTTTCCGTCAGTTGATTATCAACCATCGATCGAATAACAACAGTACCCAACCCACCGGTCATATTGATCTCAATATCGAAATCTCAGTCATTGGTGACTCAAAGTACTGTGCATTATCCGAACATTATTCGATCAATCACATCGGGATTAAGAGTACGTGCAATACATGATAATATATGATGTGGATCAATTCATATAGTCAGTATAGAATTGATCATCCTAATGATCCTGCTCAATACACTCCCAGTGTACAAACACATCGAGCTTGAACATAAATTCCCAGACCGGAATTTGACCCGTTCGACCTAGCCAAGACCAACTACTATAACGATGTGCTACAATCGTACCAATGGTTTGTCCGGATCCATTGCGATTGTGAGCCTACTTGTATATTTTTCAGAACCTTTGACCCGCTCTTCCGCGCTTTATGCACCAAGTCAAATACTTGACAGAATATACGGACTATGCATTCACATATCATACACACAATAAATATGAAATAGTAAATGCAAAACCTCTCAATTGTTTTCTCATTAATATGCCAAGGATTAATGATAACAAAATAAATAAAAGTATGGCTTTTAAGTATACTATCCTAACAATATACCACTTATACTCAAAGCCATACAGGTACACATATGATACCTAACCCTTCTACATGATTGTCAAAGACCTTTTGAGACAACGCCATTGTAAAAGGATCCGCTAGGTTCTTCGTAGATGCAATCTTGGAAACGACCACGTCTCCTCGCTGCACGATCTCCCGGATGAGATGATATTTCCTTTCTATGTGCTTCCCTTTTTTGTGAACTCTAGGTTCCTTCGAGTTTACAACCGCTCCACTGGTATCATAATAGAGTACAATGGGCGACTACACTGAAGGTACCACATCTAAGTCCAGTAAGAAGTTCTCGAGCCAAACTTCCTCCATAGTTGCATCTGAAGCTGCAACATATTCGGCCTCCATGGTAGAGTCAGCAATACAAGATTACTTGACGCTCCTCCAACTGATGGCTCCTCCTCCCAATGTAAACACATAGCCTGAGGTGGACCTCCTAGAATCTCTATCTTCCAGGAAATCAGAGTCAGTGTACCCTAAGGGTACAAGACTATGTGCATGGTACACCAACATATACTTTCTAATTCTTTTTAGATACTTGAGTATATTCTTGATCGTAGTCCAATGCTCTTCCCCTCGATTAGACTGATATCTGCTCACCATGCAAATGGCATAACAAATATCAGGTCTAGTACAGAGCATGACATACATGAGAGTCCATACTGCTGAAGCATAAGGGATACCTCTCATCCTCTCTATCTCCTCAGGTGTCTTAGGACACTGATCTCTATAAAGAGTAATTCCATGTCTAAAAGGGAGAAATTCTTTTTTGTAATTTTCCATGCCAAAACGAGCAATAACCAAGTCAATGTAATGGGCCTAGGATAAGCCCAACATCCTACGTGATCGATCTCGTAAGAGGTTGATCCCACAGATTTGGCCCGATTTTCCCAAGTCCTTCATGTCAAATTGACTCGACAACCACACTTTTACCGAAGATAACAACCCCACATCGTTGCCGATTAAGATTATGTCATCAATATAGATAACTAGAAACACTACCTTGTTTCCATCACGCTTCCAGTACACACAATATTCGATAGGACATAGATCAAAGGCGAAGCTTTTGATCGTCTGGTTAAATCAAGTATTCCAAGACCTCGATACCTGCTTAAGTCCATAAATGGATCTCTTAAGCTTGCACAACATGTGCTCTTGGCCCTTTACTATGAACCCTTTTGGTTGCATCATATAGATGCTCTCGTCAAGACTTCCGTTAAAGAAAGATTTCTTGACGTCCATATGCTAAATCTCATAGTCGAGATTCGCAGTAATGGATAAGAGAATCCGAATAGACTTAAGCATGGCCACCGGTAAGTAGGTTTCCTCATAATCAAACCCTTCTTTCTGAGTAAACCCCTTCGCAACAAGCCTAACTTTGAAGGTTTCAACTTTCCCGTCGACTCCTCTCTTTTTCTTGTAGATCCATTTACACCTAATGGTTTTTATCCTATCTAATGGTTCTACAGGCTCCTAGACCTGATTAGAGTACATAGACTCTATCTCAAATTTCATAGCCTTTTGCCATAATCCCGCATTCTTGTCTTAAAGTGCCTCATTATAGTTCTTAGGTTCGGTATCAAGTTCTTTCGGAATCTTGTAACATGATTCTCCCAAGAACATGAACCTCTCGGGTTGACGAACAACCCTCCCACTACGACGAGGACCCTCCTACGTACTCGCGATAGGTGGTGTCTCATTCCGCACATCAGGTATAATTTTTGGTTGTACCATATTATCACTCTTAACCTCCTCTAGAACTACTTGTGATCGGGGTTTGTGGTTTATCACATAATCCTCTTCCAAGAATCTAGCATTTATGCCAAAAAATACCCTCTGACTCTTAGGATTAAAAATAAACAACCCTTAGTACCTTTGGGGTAGGCTACACAGAAACAAACTTTCATCTTCGATTCCACCAAACATACATCTCCCACCAGCACATGTGCTGGGAAACCCCATATCTAGAAGTATTTAAGACTTGGCTCACACCCAGTTCATAATTTCATAGTGGTACCGGGAATTGCCTTAGTAGGTACCGAATTCAGAATGTAACTCGTTGTTTCTAATGCATGCCCCAAAAAAGAATGTGGTAAATTCGAATAACCCATCATGCTCCTTACCATCTTCTTGAGGGTTCTATTCCTCCATTCTGCTACACCATTTTGCTAAGGCATCCCTGGTGCAGGTAACTGGGATGTAATCCCATGTTCTGGCAAGTAAACTCTAAACTCCCTAAGAAGGCAATCCCCACCATGATCATATCGTAGGATTTTGATACTTTTACCTATCTGCTTCTCCACTTCAGCCTTAAACACTTTGAATTTCTCAAAGGTTTCAGACTTGTGGTAAAGCAGGTAAATGTATCCATACCTAGAGTAGTAGTCAATAAAAGTGATGAAGTACTCAAACGCAATTCTTTCCTGGATGTTCATATGACCACATACATCTGAATGAACCAATTCTAACACCTCTTTGGCTCTAAGTCCCTTGGCCGTAAATGGACTTTTGGTCATCATACCCTATAAATAGGATTCATAGACTAGAAGAGCCTCAACTTCCAATGAACTCAAAGGTCCATCTACTACAAGTCTTTGTATCCTTTTTAAATTGACATGACCTAGAAGAATGTGCAAAGCAGTTTTTAGTTCAAGGAGGAGTTTTTCATTTTTAGTGGTAATACTCGTAAGTTATTCACCTTATTCTTATTATTAGTAGGAATAACTGGATGTAAAATATAAAGACCATTATTCAATGTACCACGATAGATAAACTGTTTCCCAATCATAATATTGCAAGAATACATATTAAAGTTAACATAGTATTCATCAATTCCCAAACAGGAAACCGAAACCAAGTTTCTCCTAATTTGAGATACATATAAAATGTTCTTTAATATTAAACACCTATTTCTACCAAAATTAAGAACCACGTCTCGCACTGCAACAGCAGATACCTGAGAGTCATTCCCCGTGTGAAGTTAAATCTCACAATTTCTAAGTTGTCTGGTTTCCTAGAACCCCTGCAATGAATTGCAGCAATGATTAGTGGCTCATGTATCTACACACCAGGTCTCCACAGATACAACCACTAAACATGACTCAACAACTAAAGCATTACCTTCAGTCATGTTCATATTCATAAGATCCCCTTTGGTAGTCTGTCCTACTGCCCGATCCTGACCACCAAACATTTCTGTAAGGTTTAGGGTCATATCAGGTGCAGTTGCCATAAACCGATACTGGCTTTGCAAAACATCTCACATGGAAGTCAAGATGTAGCATCGTGCCATCCAATCAGCTTTCATCCACTTCTAATAGTCTCGGACCTCCTGTTCAGGAGATCCACTATGAGGAGCGGGTGAACATGAATCAAACAACATGAAGCCGCAATTGTCTAAGGCTAGGACGAAATCTAAATTTCTTTTCCAATTGATAAAGTTAAGTTCAAAAAGTTTGTGTTCATTGAGTTTTTCCCCAGGTGGATTAAAAGATCTCATATTAAATACTAAGAAACAAAAGAGAAAACTTTTTAAGTCCTTTGAAAAATTTAGGGCCCTCAACCTTTTAATTTTAAAATAATTATTGGCAACCCGAAGCCTTTGTGATTAAGTAGTCCATGTAGAGTGGACGTCTATTAATCAATCCCTATCCGGACAGACATGCTAGTCTATTAATCCCTCTTAGAAGATATCACAATAGAAACAATTCACCCAGAGTCACATCAACTAATTAGGCCACGTAGTGTGGACGTCTAACAGTCAACGAACAAAGAACTAACATGTTTTTGTTTCCAAATATATTCTAAGTGATCAAACAGTCAATAAGTTTGGTCCCTGCAAATAAAAACAGTGACTCCTTAGGGAGGATATTTTTATTCACCAGTTAAGTGTATAACCATCACACTTAATTTGAAAACCCGTGTCAAAGCCTCGAGCCTGGTGTATGCGAGCCCTACTTTACACTACATTTCAAATTAACCCCAGTGGGGGATTAGTTCCAGAGACATCATGATTTTAACCCTTCCTTAGGCAAACTGGTCAGGCCGGCATGCTAGTTAAAATCACATCTCCAACGAACATGTGAAAGAGACCGAAGGATTTATATGTGAATAAATTTTTCTCCCACTTAATATTTTATAAAACTGAGGGTTTTATCTTTTTGTTTATTTTAAAAATTAAATGCATTTTTAATTATCCGATTAAAATAAATCATGTTTAATCAATTAAAAAATCCATGTTTAATTTTATTAAAACAAACAAAAAAAAACTTTACTTATTTAATTTTACGAAAAGAAATTAATTACCCGGGTTTTTCAAAAAATCCCTAATTAATTATCTACTTAACGCAAAAATTAAATAACTTAATTATCTATTTATTTTCTGTTTTAAAAATTGCTTGGATATTTTATATTATTAAAAGCCTTTTTTTCTAATATACTCCCGATTTAAAATCATGTATAAAAGGAAAAATAAAATAAGAAAAAATGTCATCCACGTAATTAAATAAAACAAATAAATAATTAATTAAAGTAACGACAATAAATAAATAAAAAGTCGTTATGATCATCTATTCGTTTAATCTTTTAATCCGACGGTATCAGATTAAATATTAAACACTTAGGATTTTTGGAACCCTAATCGAGCCGTCGAAAACCCGACCTTCTACCTCAGCCCCCGAACCACCGTCATAGCCTCGAACCACCGTTGGGACGCCGAAAAAGGCTGAAAAAGAAGCCCAAACAGTGACACCTTCAGGATTTTCACTGCCCAGTCCACCACCGCATGTACCACTGCTGTGCTGCCCATGCGCGCGCGCTACCTGCTCCTGCGCGCTGCTGCTACCTATGCGCGCACACCCCTGCATGCTGCTTGCCGCGTTCTGCCTTTGTGCACCACTGCCGCTGCCGCTGCTATGATTGTTTTTTTCGCCTCGTTTTTCGTGGTTCGTCTTACAAGATAAATCCAGAAAAAAAATACATGAATGTAAAATATTACATCGCAAATCTTATGCCCCATGTAGGAGGCGTACAACTAATCTAATCTCGATTTAAAAACCGTCGAGATATACGCAGTTATAAGCTATATAAAAAAACATACATTCATATACTGGTTCGTAACGACATTAAGCTGCAAAACCAAGGTTAGCACAATGGCTTTTCATGAAAAACACAAGCCCGGCTTTGATACCATTGTTAGAGTCGGCGCAGCAAAGCTTTAAAAATTTTGATGACGACGGGTTCGTTAAAAACGTCTCATCTCATTTTTCATGAAAAAACTAAAGAGATTATATCAATTTAGGATCGAAATGTACCTTACGAAACTTGTAGCAATGTTTCTAGTGTTCCACGTTGTGATTGGAGACTACCCGGTAACCTTCTCGCGTATGACCCGGTACACGTCTTGATTCCAGTGTGTGGGCACGAACCGAATCAAGTCCTTAGACTTCAAACACACTTCGAACCTCTCCAAAACTTATAGAAAAACACAAGAGAAGAGGGAAGAGGGGTGGCGGCAATGTGAGGGAGAGAAGAATCTAGGATTTCTCCTATCACAATGTATTAAAAGAGGTATATGTATATCTACCTTCCTAAAATTACATGTGATATATATTACTATCAAAATAAAAACAAAACATACTCCATATATGGTCGGACACTAAAGGAGAGAGAAAAACTTATTTTGTCTCCATTTTAATATATATCTATATATTAAAATAAACCAAGTATATATATCACTTCCTAAAAATCAAGATGTAATATATACACTTAACAAAATAAACCATTTTTCACCTAACTAGGGCCGTCCATTTGGGAGTGTCCCTAATTTTTCAGTTCGCCGATTGTGCTCCCGAACATTTAATTTAATTCCCTGACCATCCCGGTAAAAAATCCGACGATCGAATTAAATTAAAAAATTACCGGAGCCAACTAAAAACCTGTGCGCATAAATGGGCTACGTGAGGGATCACGAGAAAGTATAGGACTTGGGCTAACCGTACGAGAAAACCGAACATCCCTAACTCAACCCCTGAGTTAGATCCTTTCTCGCACGAACCAGGACTTATAAGCCAAGAACACAATGGGAAACTCCTCAACCTAAGTCGGACATGGTTTCCGTCAGTTGGTTATCAACCATTGATCGAATAACGATAGTACCCAACCCACTTCTCATATTAATCTCAATATCAAAATCTCAGCCATTGGTGACTCAAAACACTATGAATTATCCGAACATGATTTGATCAATCACGTCGGAATTAAGAGTACATGCAATACATAATAATATATGATGTGGATAGATTCATATAGTCATTATAGAATTGATCATCCTAATGATCCTGCTCAATACACTCCTAATGTACTAACACATCGAGCTCGAACATCAAATTCCCAGATCAGAATTTGAGTCGTTCAACCTAGCCAAGAGCGGCTACTATAACGATGTGCTACAATCGTACCAATGAATTGTCCAAGCCCATTGCGATTGTGAGCCCACTTGTATATTTGTCAGAACCTTTGACCCGATCTTCCGTGCTTTATGCACCGAGTCAAATACTGGACAAAATATATGGACTATGCATTCACACATCATACACACAACAGATATGAAACAATAAATATAAATACCTCTTAAGTATTTCTCATTAATATACCAGGGACCAATGATAAAAATTACATAAAAGCATGGCTTTTAAGTATACTATCCTAACAATTTTTGGGTTGAGGCTGTTAATACATCATGTTTTATCATTAATAGAGCTATGATAAGATCATCTCATAAGAAAACCCCATATGAGGTATGGAATGGAAGAAAACATGTCATTAGCTATTTTCGTGCATTTGGATGCAAATGCTTTATCTTAAATAATAGCAAAGAACTTTTGGGCAAGTTTGATCCAAAAGCTGATGAAGGTATTTTCATAGGATATGCTACGTCTATTAAGGCTTATAGAGTTTTCAATAAAAGGACCCTAGTTGTTGAAGAATCTAACCTTGGTTCCTATAAGGATTTATGTGAAGATGATATCTTAAACTTAGAAAAGATATTGAACATATAATCATCAAAGAAAACTTGGAGCCTAATCAAGTAGAAACATCAAGCTCACAGCAAGATGCTGCTGCCCAACAGTCTGTAGTGGCTGAAAATTCTGAAAATTCTACACTTCTTAAGGAATGGAGGTATGCTCATGGTCACCCTAAAGATCTAATCATTGATGTTCCATCTCAAGGTATAAAAACTAGATCCTCTCTACATAATACTTATGCAAATCGAGAATTTCTTTCTCAAACCAAACCAAAACTTTTTGAAGAAGCTGAAAATGATGAGTTTTGGATCTTGGCTATGCAAGAAGAGATTAACCAATTTGAAAGAAATAATGTTTGGACCTTAGTCTCAAACCGAAAGAACATTCCATCATCGGTACTAAATGGGTTTTTAGAAACAAAAAAGAAGAAAATGGAATAGTTCTTAGAAACAAAGTGTTAGAGTAGGTGTAGTGGATGTTTTTTTAAAAAATTTGAATTTGACGATTATGTGACCGTAAAAAATGTATCATCTCATTTTTCATGAAAAGGCTAAATAGATATCAAGTAAAGTACGAAATATACCTTACGAAACATTCTAGAAAAGTTTCAAATGTTCCACGTATTCATTAGAGACCACCCGGTGATCTTCTCGTGTATGACCCGGCGCACGTCTCGACTCTGGTATGTGGGCACCGATCCGAATCAAGTCATTTGGCGTCAAGCACACATGAATCCTCTCCAAAAGATGTAGAAAAATCACTATAGAGGAGACGGAGGGGCGCCAGCTCTTAGGAGAGGATGAGTGAGAGATTATGGAGAAAATGAAAAAATTAGGGCTTCCATATCTTTTTTTTCAGGTATATATATCAATATATATACACTACCCTTATTTTAGTTAATATATTTATTCTCATTCCATATTATAATATTGAGAATAAATATATTTCCAACTAAAATAATTAATCTCTCATACATGTGTATAAATATATATACACTACCCTTATTTTAGTTAATATATTTTTTCGCGTCCATGTAATAATATTGAGAATAAATATATTTCTAACGAAAATAATTAATCTCTCATACATGTATATAAATATATATACACTTGCCTTTTATTTTAATACAAGTATATTCTCTTTCCTAAAATAAAGTTGAGAATATACATATAACCAAAAATAAAAGCTCCCTTTACCACCTTGCCATGGCAGGCTATACTTGGCCACCAACCATGAGTCAAAAGACCAAAATGCCCCTTGTCCATTTAATTTAATACCCCGACCATCCCGGTGAAAAATCCGACGATAAAATTAAATTAAATAATTACTGAAGCCAACCAAAAATAAACCATACGTATAAACGGGTTACGTGAGAGATCACGAGGAAGTATAGGACTCGGGCTCACTGTACGACAAAATTAGATATCCCTAACTCAATCCCCAAGTTAGATACTTTCTCGCACGAACCAGGACTTATTCCACTAAAGGTACTGACTGAACTCCCGGCCTAACTCGATTTGTGTCTCGTGTTACCATTTATAATTTGAACTATATTCTCCCCACATTTAAGATATGGATTCCCAAAAATCAAATTAGGTTACTGACAACTCGGTTCGATAACCCTTTTATCCTTGCACCTGCACCGCTTATTGTTTTGACATGCCGGATAAAAAGATCCACTTGCAAGATTCTGGCATAGTGAAACCTATAAGCCAAGCACACGAGGGGGAACTCCTCAACCTAAGTCGTATGTGGTTTTCGCCAGTTGATTATCAACCATCGATCGTATAACGACGGTACCCAATCCACTGGTTATATTGATCTCAATATCGAAATCTATATCATTGGTGACTCAAAGTATTGTGCATTATCCGAACATGATTCGATCAATCACGTCGAGATTAAGAGTATGTGCAATACATGATAATATAAGATGTAGATCAATTGATATAGTCCTTAGAGAATTGATCATCCTAATTGTTGGCCTAAAGGCTTTTTCAATCAAGGTTTGATTTTGATTTTGATTATTCCAACACATTGATTTGTTGTTGCTAATGTTTGAGCTTTGTTTGAGTTTTGTCTCTAGGTTTTAATC
>JAULLH010001430.1:0-10256 GCA_035668455.1 Sarracenia alabamensis
ATTATATCAGTGATAGACCTATGTATCACTCATACAATCGCTATGTATCTGTGACACATAATTGTGTAATTTGTATTGCTAACTTCAAAAAAATATTGCTTTCAAATAAGTGGAGGTTGCTGAAATAGAAACTATATAGGAAAAAACAGCTTACAATATAGATGAAACAATCGAGGACACAAAAGAAGAATCCTCATCAGAAAACAGTGAACACAACATTGAACCTATGTGAGTAGCCAGAATCTAAGCAAGATGGGAAGAAAAAAAAGACTGATGAACCTGTGGATACAAGTAAGAAAGTTGTTGCTGTTAAGTCCACAAAAAGGACAAAGAATCAAAAAGGCCAAGCTCCCACTATTGAGTCAAAACAACCCCGTCTTTCAACAGTTGTATGACATAGACAAGAGAATTATTACTAATTTATGGGCACATGTAGAAACTGAGTAAGTTGAATTATTTCAAAAGACATTAGTTCATTACATCACATTTTCTTATGTTAATTACTTGAAAAATGAAACTTGATTTTTTTTTTGCAGCTTAATACTTTGAAGCTTAACTATGCATAACAATTGTATTTTTTTTGAAGATATATACAATCTTCTCATAGATGCTGACACATCAAGCAATGTACGTTATTTCTAATTGTTTTAAATGTATCACTTGCTCACACTTTGACTAAAGACAATCTTGGCTAATGCAAGCCATATATGTATCATTACTATATTTGATAAAACATTGCTATAGATATTGTTTCATTATCATTATACATATTGATTATTTGGTTATTTTCAAATCAGCTCATTGATGCATATGGTGAATATTTGATGTTGAAGTAAAAAGAGAGAGAGTCAATTGAAGAAATAGAATCGAGATCCCTCATCTTCACCAGTTCAGCAATGGTTTCAAAAGAAACTAAATGACATTCTTTTCTACAACCTGATCACAAATTGTATACCCATGCAGGAATTTATCAATAAAAACGATGCTGATGCCCGTCAAAGGTACATTGACAGACCGTTAGAACAAGGATGCACCTGTAAGTATCTCATTTTCCTGATATACCATAGCAATCACTGGACGTTATTAATGTTAAATACAGAAGACGGAGTATGGAGACATTATAATTCATTGCGCCCAAGAAAAGGAAAGGACAAACACATGACTACTGCCACAAAAATGGTAAGCAAATATACAATGTGTAGTTGTTCTTAGTTATAAAATAGTTATTCAATGTAGTTTAATAATTAATGCTTTTGTGTTTTCAAATGTTGACATGTAGAAGAAATATGTGGATGAGTACCAAAAAGCACATACCGGTGGGGTTTTACAACACAAGACACCCTTGAAGATATAGTGTCTGTGAAAGAAACATCGCAACAAGAACATGGAAGGTAAGTAATGAACACTATTATGCTCGAAAAGACTTGCTGTTACTTTGCTTAGTATAAATTACTAATGTAATATAATATTTTATATTGCAGCTTAGATTGTGGAGTGATTGTTTGCTACATGATCAAGCAACATGTATCAAATGAACCCATCAAGAGTGAATTTCACCGAGATGACTATAGGACCTTTAGAGAAAAATTTCTTCACAATTTCTTCAATGATGGCACAAGAACTCGTTGTCCTTCTTTATAAAATTGATTGCATGAATTGTTGTATTTCCTACAAATTGTACATGTCTATGGTTGTCAAAACAATGTAATTGCGAGTACATTCTTTCTTTGTACATCATTTATACAGTTATTTGTACAATCTTATTTGTCATATGGATGAGTTGTATCAAAATGGAAAATTGTAAAAAGTTTTTTTTCATCAGTAGATACTTGTATATTGTTACCTAGAATGTGCAACCTAGAGGAGGGTGAATAGGTTGTTAGGAAAACTTAAACAAAAAATAAGTTCTTTTTCAAAACTAAGTGCGGAAGCAATAAGAGTGTGTGCAATAAATATAAATAATCAAATATACACAAATAATACTGAAAATGTAAAGAGATAAGGGAGAAGAGAGACACACAAAATTTATAGTGGTTCGGCTAAAACTAGCCTATGTTTACTCGCCAAAACACCTTTAGGAATTCACTAAATGGACTTCTTATGGGTGAATCGTAACCACTTTACAATCTTTCTTCTAAGGTAAAGTGAAGCTTTCAGTCCCTTCCGTGTAAGGCGAAGTGGCCTTCAATCTTCTTTATTATAAGGCAAAGTAGAGCCTCTGTTTTGATGTAGTTGCTGTAGTAGCAGATCTCCTTTATGAGATGGCTATTACAATTCAAAGCTCGCTACAATAAACTCTCTCTCTCTCTCTCTCTCTCTCAATTAAATTTATAATCAATGAGAAATAAAGAGAGGAATACAAATCTGGTGAAAAACCATAACCAAAAGAGCTCATAGTAAATAGAAATTAAGTTTAGAGCAAAGGAGTAGTTGAGAGCAGTAATGGAGAAATTTATGGTTTTCTTCGTGTATTCACCAACTCTCAATCTTCTAACTTTACACCTTAAATAGCCTCCTTCGATTTTTGAACGTTGGAGAAGATTTGGTAGCCGTTATAGCATTTAATGCTTGAAGAACTGACCATTAGAACCTTCAGAACTTTTGAAATTTATGCGCCAGATTCGAATCAAGTGGACATGGATTCGAATCAATGAAGGTTTAAGTATCGTTGGATTCGATTCAAGGGGTGTGGGAATGTAGTCATGAGCGGTTTGTTCTTCTTGGAATCGATTCTTGAGTACTATGATTCGAATCATAAAGGTTGAGAATCGATACATGTGATATGAGAATCGAGTCATGTTCTTATTTTTGAGGCATATATTCGAAACACAAGAGATGAGTATCGAAACATTCGTGTTGAGAATCGATACTCGTGAGTTGAGAGTCAATTCTAGGTTTCTACACATTTGGTCAAATTTCAAGTAAGCATATCTTCTTCATCTTAACTCTAAATTGGGTCAGTTTTATATCCAAATGGAAGCCCTGGAGTCTTCTTTCCAATGGTTCTGGTTTCACTTCAAAATTCTTTGTGTAGAGAAAGTTATGACCAAAATACTGAGCATACGTCTGACTTCTTTCATACTTGGATTCGATTCAATGAAGTGGGGAATAGAATCAAAGAACCATTTTTTATACTGGTGATTCGAAACACTGAGGTGAAAAGTCGATACACTAAAGTAGAGAATTGATTCACTCAAGTTGAGAATCGATACATGTGTGTTGTGAATCGAATCTGTGAGTTCTTATATTCGAATCAAGACATTTTCTACACTTTTTGTCAATCTTCAAATGATCCTAACTTCTTCATATGAACTCTAAATAGGGTCAATTTTTATATTCAAATTGAATCCCTAGGAGTCCTCTTTCCAATGGTTTAAGTCTCACCTCAAAATGCCTTGTGTAGAGAATGTTATGACCAGAAAACTGAGGATATGTCTGAGGTGTTTTTCTGGATTCAACTCTTGAATGCTACCACTCGATTCTAGGATCTTGGGAATCGATTCTTGAAACTTGCCATTCGATTCTAGGAGTTCTGGTTTTGATTCTTGGTGCTCTGGATTCGATTCTTCCAGATGCAAACTCTTATTCGATTCAAACCAAAGAGGAATCGATTCTGTCTTTCCAGACTTGGGCTTTTCATCTTTTCTTCTTGACTTGACTTTGAATATATTGATTTGAGCCCTGAAAATAGTTTCTCAAATATAGGAAAATATTAATAACAAACAAATCAATTTCTGTTAAGTCAAAATCAAAATTAAGCTTGATTGAAACAGTCTTTATGCTAACAATATCTCTTTTTTTGACATGACAACCATTGATTTGTAAAATCATAAAAGATATGGAATTAAGATTCTAAGATACCAAATGATGCCAATGATTTGAGAAAAAAGATGTGCAATGGCAATGACATTTTATATGTGCAGATCATGCAAATCAAACAAAAATTCTCCCCATTTGTCATGACAAAAAGGCTAGAGAAACAAAATATGAAAAGTTCAAATTTACAAACAATGTCCTCTTATGACAAGAAGGCATAGAGAAACATATAACTATAAAAAAATATGCATTAAGGAAAATTTTGATCTCCCCCTCTCAAAAATAATTAAAACTCCTCTTAAAATAATATTTTTGTTCCCCTTTGAAAATCATGAAAATGTGATACCAATTATTATAAAAACTGTCTCAAATATACTCCCGCTGAGTCCAAAATATAACATGTAAGGTAGGCAAGGAAATCATATATCATGAAGAATAAAATTTGACAACAATTTCAACTAAGAAAATGTTTCATAGCTCCAATAATTATAAAAAGTGTGAGCATGCGGGATATGGCATAAAAGCATGAGAAAATGTAGCAAGAAATATGCAATACTTGCAAGACAAGAAGTTCAAGATTAAGTTGAAAATGCAAAAAATCTTCCATTTTACAAACAAGCAAAGTAAAATCTAAAAAATATTCATATGAGCAAGCAAGTTTAGCATACAAGTCATATCACAAATCAAAGATTTTCTATTTCTCTCCCCCTACGTGATATAAGATATGCATGTCTGATACCAATTATCGAATCAAGCATGTAATACCAATTGAAAACAATTTGAATTTAAACACATGATACAAAAAAAATCTCCCCATTTGTCAAGTAAGATATGCATTGCTATGACATATCAAAATTATGATTAAGATCCTTGGAATCATATTTTGAAAATCTCTAAAGCAGAGCGGGTCAACCGAGAGAATTCACAAATTATCCCATCATAAGACCGTCTTGCACTTTATGTTTTATGAGTAAAAATTGAATATGATACCAAATGTGAAGTTAATCGTAAGTTCTCATTCACATTCAATGTTATCGATTTGATTGAAAAACTTTATGCTACAAATGGAAAAATTGAATTGATCCATTTTCAGAAGTAATGTAGCACATAGCATAAGCACTCACAAACTTGGAATAAGCAGCAGATATTTGTGTGAGAGATTCAATAATCAAAAACACACAAATGATCATATCAGTAAATGTATGCTATTTTCAAAAAGAGTTTTTCATTAAGCATTATGCATTAATATCTAAACATATCTCAAAGATATGCAATAAGATCGTGTGGGGGTAAAAAAATATTGGCCTGATATCAATTAAAGTGAGATGCATATAACATGATATCAAACATGACAAAATAATGCCTTTAGACAGTAAAACAAGAATACAGAAGAAAATATAGGTGAATCAAATCATTAATATGATGAATCGAATCAACCACATGTAGAATCGAATCGCTAGAGAGGAGAATCGAATGGAGGATTATGAGAAGACAAGTGGATTCGAATCCAAAACAAAGAGAGTTGAATCACTATCACAATGATTCAAATCATCAACATAATGAATTAGTTCTTACATACAAATACATACATAAATCGATTCTGAGAGTGGATGAATCGATTGTAAGGAACAAGGAATCGATTCTAAAAAGCAGAGAATGGAATCGATAGAGTTGAGAATCGAATCACTAATAAGGTTAATCGAAGCAACAAGGTGAAATGGGAACGGGAATCGATTCGATGTATATGTTAATCGATTCATAAGCATGAAACAACACGAGAGATTCAAATCTATAGTAGGATGAATCTAGTCAATCAAGAGAAAAAGGTAAGATGAATCGATTCAAGGAATATAAGGGTCGATTATCATAAGTAGTGATTCGAGCCATCTATATGCAACATTAAATATGCTGAGAATTCATTTTGAGTCAATACTCAGGTATAAAAAAAAACTATGATGGCATGATATAAAACATTTGATCATCAATTAACCACAAGTAGAGTATATAATTAACACATACACAAGCAAGTTATTCACATTAGAAAATGATGAGATATTACCCATATTGCATCCCAATACGAGCATTTTATTTTGCATTTCTGTCACCTATTTTTGATAAATTTTCATGACTAGCCTTTGAGTATTTGAAAGGCTTAATGATGTCCATCATCCTTCTTGATTATTTTTGGTTCTTTAGTCGGCAAAAATTTTAGCTTTGCCCTTCATGTTTCTCAACCAAGTTTCCTCTTTGTTGGCTATAAAATAATAATAAGTGTAGAATCTTGGTACCCATCTTATATTGGGTCCTTGGGGATTAGCACAATAAACCACATTTTGCATATACGGAGCATTATACCTATATGTACATGGAGGTGGTTTTGCAGAGGCTTTCCAATTGGATTGTCTCATACTCCTAGGTCTCTTATGTGTGATCTTGGCAACTTTGGGTGCATGATCACCCGTTGTGATCCACACCTTTTTGTAGGTTTGTTGCCTTTAAGTCTTGAATAAAAAAATTTAGTAGTATGCCCATTTTGCCACAAAAGTTGCAGCTTATAGGCTTTAGCAGATTACCTTTAACAAAAGCATTCTTGAGGACTGTTTTGATTTCATTTGGATTAAACCCAAGTCCCTCTTTGTTAAAAGTGCATTTTGTCCCATGGATTATATCTAAATTCTATTCTCCAAGAGTGAACTTAGCGATAATCTTTATTAAGTCCTTAACCTTTTGCTTTAACAAATTGTTTTCATTTTCAAGGGTGGTTGAGACTTTGTAAATGTGTTTTTCCTTTTCATTTTCCAAAACTTCTATTCTTGAAGTTAAAGAATTGATTTCATTTTTGTAGGACTTGTTTTTAGATTCTAATTCTTTGATTTCTTTGAAGCAATTCTCAAGTGCTTGTTGAAGCTCATCATTTTCGTCATCACTAATCAAATTAAAATCATTATCATTACGTTTCTTAGAAAAATAATTTACCTCACTACTAAATGCCATAAGTGCAAGGTTGGAGGCTTCACTATGAGAGGAGTTTCCATCTTCATCACTGGAGTCCATTTCGTCCCAAGTAGCCTTCATGGCTCTTTTCAGATGCTTCATTTTCTCCTTCTTTAGAAGGGGACAGTCTGGCTTTATGTGGCCTAGTTTTTGGCAGTGATAGCACATGATCTCTTCTCCATTTTCTTTGGAATGGCTGTTACTGGATTGCCCTTTGTGTCTCCTCTTTCTTTCTCTTTTCTCTCTCAAGATTCTTACAACTCTTTTGGAGAGTAGCACCACCTCTTCTTCAGCATCTTCATTTTCACATTCAGATTTTTCTTCTTCTTCAAGGTTTTGGATAGATTTGAGGGCTAGTGTCCTTTTTCCTTTCACTTCTTTCTCATATTCATTCTTCAAAGTACACTCATGGGTGAGAAGTGACCCAAAAATTTGATCCAAACCAAGTGTTGTCAAATCCTTAGCCTCCTCTATGGCAGTGACCTTCGGTGTCCATTCCTTTGGCAATGATCTCAAAAACTTCCTAAAAAGTTCAACATTTGAAAAAGACTTGCCAAGAGATTTTAAATTGTTAATAATGAGATTAAATTTAGTAAACATGTTACTAATATTTTCATGAGGATGCATGATAAACAATTTATAATCTATAGTTATAATATCAATCTTTTTGTCTGACTTGATTTATGCATTTGTGTGCAACTTGTAGCTTATCCCATATATCTTTAGCATTTTCACAAGTTTGAATTCGATTGAATTCATCAGGACTAAGTGCACAGTGCAAAAAGTTCATGGCCTTAGCATTGATTTGAAGCATTCTCCAATCGGCATCATTATAGTCAGATTCGGCCTTAGGTGTTGTCTCTCCATCGGTGACGTGCTGGGAATTAAGGGTCAATTAATAATGACACACCAAGTGGCCATGTCTTGTGATTGAATAAAATAGGTCATCCTAGTTTTCGAGTAGGGGTAACATATCCTATTAAACAGTAGAGGTCTAAAAGCAGATTGGCCTTCGACCAAGATGCAAGAATTATTCATGTTTGCTATAGGATCATTTCTCTACAGGTTGTTAAGCCTAAAAATAGTAGAGCCTGGCTCTGATACCAATTGTTAGCCCGAAATGTGCAACCTAGAGAGAGGGGGGGGGGGGGTGAATGGGTTATTTGGCAAACTTTAACTATTTTAAACTCTTTTTCAAAACTTAAAAGTTATTTCAACACTTAATAAAAAGCAAATATATTTAGTGGAATAAGCAAGAAATTAAGTGCAGAAAATGTAAAGAGAATTGAGAGAGAGACACAAATAATATATAGTGGTTCGGTCCAAACTTGACCTATGTCCACTCCCAAAATGTCTTTAGGGATTCACTATATGGATTGATTGAGGGTGAATCGTAACCATAGTATAACGACCTTCGTACTGGTGAGGCATAACCAACTATTTTTATAGGAAAATCGAAGCCTATTATTGTTGAAGGTCAATCGGAGCCTATTCTTTGTTGCGGACCAAGCGTAGCCTATATCCTCTTTATTAGAAGGCAAAGTGAAGCCTTGTTTCTTTGGTGTAGATGTAGCAGGAGCAACTTGGCTCTATCAAAATTGTAGCAGCAACAGGAGGAACCTAGCCCTACATCGAGTTGTAATGGGTGTTCTCATTTGTGAGAAGATTTTACAATATAAACTCACTATAATATGATCACTCTCTCTTAAATTGATTTATAATAAAAAATAATAAATGAGAGGAGTACAAATTCCAGTGTAAAACTAGAGCAATAAAAGCTCACTGTAATGAGAGTTGAAGTTTGGAGCAGATGGAGCTAGGAACAGTAAATGAGAGTTAATTCGTTCTTGAGTATAGTCCACCAACCTTTGAATCTTCAATATTTACCCCTTATGTATGATTTGTGAGAATGGAGCCATTGGTGCATTTAATCTTTAGATCTCTAGCCATTGGATCATTTAATGCTGAGATTTCTAACCGTTGAAGCTTCAAAATTTTTAAATCTGTGCCTATGATTCGAATCATGAATGTTGAGGATCGAATCATGTCTTCTTTTTCTTCTGGTGATCCGATTCATGTGAGACAATGATTGAATCAATATGTTGAATGATCAAATTAGGTTGGCACTATTATACTGCTAATTTGAATCATTCTTCCTTAGAATTGATTCAATCTTCAGAAATCTTGGAGCAAAGCTTTGTTGATTCGAGTCATGGAAGTGAATGCTCAAATCAAGGTTCTGATTTTGGCCTTGTGATTCGATTCAAAATGTTGGAGAATCGAATCAAGAGGCTGATTTTGAGGCTATGATTCGATTCATGATGTTGGGGAATTGAATTAATGGAGTGGAGGATTGAATCAGTGAAGTCATGATTCGAATCAAGGCATTTTTCTACACTTTTGGACAATCTTCAAACGATCGTATCTCATTCATCTGAACTACAAATGAGGTCAATTTTATATCCAAATTAAATCCCTAGAAGTTCTATTTCCAATGGATCTAGTCTCACTCCAAAATTCCTTTTGTAGAGAAAGTTATGATCAAATTACCGACCGTATGTCTGATTCCTTTATATTGGGATTCAAATCAATGCTTGGGCATTCAATTCAAGGAACTCTAGGATCAATTCAAGGCACTCTAGGATTTATTCAAGGCACTTGGGAATTGATTCAAGGTGTTTGGGAACTGATTCATGTATACTGAGGATCGAATCACTTGTTCTATACTATTGATTCGAATCAATCTAGTCTTAATTTAAATCATGGCTTATACTGCACTTTTCAACCAACTTCAAATGATCATAACTTCTTTATATTAACTTGGAATGTGGTCATTTTTATATTCAAATTGAATCCTTAGAAGTCTTCTTTCCAATGGTTTAGGTCTCACATTGAAGTTCCTTGTGTAGAGAAAGTTATGACCAAAATACTAAACATATTTCTGTAACCTTCACACGTGGGATTCGAATCACTACTTCAACAATTCGAATCATGCTTCAATGATTCGATTCTTGGCTTCTAAAAATCGAATCATGCTTCTTAAACTTCATTTTATTGATGTTATGATGTGATATCCTGGTATCCCACATCAAAATAGGAGAGGGAGTTCCTGGGCTATAAAGGAAAAACCATGGACCCTTACATTCAACGAGGCCTTTTTCCAAGTGGTCGAAATCTTAAAAGTGTTAGGATGGTATACTTAAAAGCCATGCTTTTATGTATTATTCGGGATCCCAGGCATATTAATGAGAATCAATTGAGAGGATATGCATATTTGGTTTCATATTTATGTTGTGTATGATGTATACATGCACTGTCCGTATATTGTGTCCAGTATTTGACTCGTCGCATGAAGCAGGGAAGATCGGATCAAAGGTTCTGACACATATACAAGTGGGCTCACAACCGCAATGGACCCGGACTGTCCGTTGGTACGGTTGTAGCAC
>JAULLH010001538.1:0-10251 GCA_035668455.1 Sarracenia alabamensis
CCTTGGTTCTACCATTGGTGGAAAAGAATGGGGGCGACCCTTGACATTTTACCAAGTGAAATTAAGAATTTGTATCCTGCCTGGATTAAATCTCATGCTAAATTATCTTTAATTAAGGCAGTAGATGCATTTAAGAAACCAGGAACCCCTTGGGATCCTCTTAATAAACATATTATTTTCTTCTTTTCCACCTTTCAAATAGGTTGGATTTGGAGATGGGAATTTGGGTTTGGTTTAGATGAACTTGAATGTCCCACATTAAAAAGAAAATTTTTTATTAAGTGGTGGAATAATTTCAACACAAAACAATGTGTTGAAAAAATTCAATTAACAATTTCACATCAAGAGAAAAGTTCCTCATCTTCATCAATTCCGGTTTCTCCATCCATAAACCAGAATTGGGGTTTGATTTTAATGGAACAACTTAAAAAAGATTTTCCTCAGGCTTCCCAAGAGGAATTATTAAATAAATTAATGGAGAATATGAAAAATGAATTTTTAAATATTGCTTCTCCAATAAAATTAAACATTTCTAAGGCTAAAAGTGATGTTTCTATGGCATCTCCTTCAACTTCAATTCCTGATCAAGAGCAAAATCGTTATCAAAGATTGGATTTGTTTCAAGATTCTCAAGATCCAAATGATGATGATGATGATGATGAAGTTTTAGCAGGACAAGTTCGTGCAGAAGCTTCGGATGAAGATACTTGTTCTTCCCATTCAGCACAAATGGAGCTCTTTTGGGAAAAGAACATCTACAAGAGTATAAAGGGCAAGGATAAGAAGATATGAAGAAGGCTGCTATTCTTGCTAGCTATCAAGAAATTATTCGTCTATCAAGATATTTTTCAAAATTTTCTCCATCATTGTCTTCAAGAGAAAAATTTTTGAAAAGAAATAAAAAATTTCATTTTCCAAGATTATTTTTAAAATGGAGGTCTCATCAATTGAAAAAGAAGTTCCAGCTGTCCTCCATTATTAAGAAAAGAAGACGCCGGCATCAGCTTTTCCAAAAGCAACTTTCTTTTGTTTGCCAGCTATGTGGATTTGCAAGAAGTGATCACCATCGTCAATTTGTGCAAAAGGATTCTCATACAATTAAAGATTATCATCTTCGAGAAATTAATGGAAGGTGGGGTCGTTATTTGTGGGGAATGACTCATATGCGCAATTATGGTTGGGATCATCCTCAATAAAGTCCAAATCAAGAAAAGAATCAGACATTAAGAAAGTAGCCGACAGCATCTTTCAGTGGAGTCACTGTTCATGTAGTGGATTCACTGTTCCTTCACGTGAAGGATTCCTTTTACTGTTCGGATGTTAAAATTTTATTTTGAAATCCGTTTAAGAGCTTTTCCTCTCCTATATAAGGAGATGGGTTTGTTTTGGGAGTCTTAGACTTCGCTTCTCCCTCTCTTTCTTTTGTAATATTTTCTGGTGTGCAGTGTGCTGGTGTGCTCTCCTCCTTTGTAATTAAGTAAGTATTTTGTTATTGTAATAAAGTGTTTACTTTGTTTTTAATTTCTAATTTTTCCTGGGTGTATTTTTCAGTCTCAGTTAATATAAGAATTAAATAAATTCAACACTTAAAACATATAAGTCTTACCTTCTCTTTTCTTTTTATTTTATGTTTTCTTTCCTTCACAAGTCCAAGAGCCAAACACAGCCTGAGGAAGTCTAGATCTCCTAGTTGCTTTTATTACAATAACAAAATACTTACTTTATTACAAGTCGCGTCAGGGATTAGGTCTTAGCCTGTTAGCCAGAGGGCTCTTGGCATCACCCAAGTCGCGTCAGGGATTAGGTCTTAGCATGTTAGCCAGATGGCTCTTGGCATCTTCGACCACCGTCGGGTTCCCTATAAACCGTTGACAGACGTGATTATCATTAATTTAGATGATAAGAAACAGTATACTATAGAGATTATCTCATGAATTTATTTATTCTAAATTACTAATCATATATGATACACTTATAAGATTTTCTTTGACAAATGTCTCGAAAATTATCAAAATTAATTAAGAATGCTGAAGTTATGGAGTTTTCTCAAACTCAACAATTAAATCAATGGACGATTCCTTCAGTGGAATCAAAATTAATTTATAAAATTGGTCTTTTTGATTTTAAATCACAAAAGGCAATTAAAACTTTAGAACAAACAGTTTGCTTAGATACTCCAGATCAAACAATACAATTGTTACATTTGGAAGATATTGAGCATTATATTAATAAATACAAATACCTTCATATAGGGTTAATACAAGTGGCTTTTAAACCATTAACCTTATTAGGTATTAATGCAAGTATCCATGCTATACTTCGTGATGGAAGATGTAATGATTTTATATATTCACTCATGGGTGTAGTTCAAACCAGTTTAGCCCATGGACCGGTTTATATTAATGTATATCCAAATTTAAATTTGTCTTTGACTGATTTAAATTTGTTTCAAGCAGTACAGTTAAGAATCCAGACTCAAGGATATAATTTCTTGCCTGGATCTGAAACTGTAGCAATCATATATCGTATTCATTATAAGGTAATGAATACTTTATGTCCTAATGCTATATTAAGAAGTGACCCTGGTAAAACTACTGTTATTGAGTCTAATTGTTTGACAACAAACATAGCTAGACCTAAATTAATAAATTGGGATGAAATAAATTTTCCACAAGATTGGATTATTGAACAAGCAGTACAACCTACTGCTATTATAAACAAAAATGTGGAAAATATTATTCAAACTCCAGATGGTCAGGTACAAATTACTTTTGCACCTAACCCTCATTTAAGATTACCTAGATCTATGTCTTCTAGGCTCTATGAACCTTTAAGGCATAATCAACCAATTATTCTTCCATCTAGAGCATCAACCTCTTCAAGGATGGTTACTGCTTTAGATGAATCATCTTCTAAAGATGAAAATAAAAATGAATTAAATTTGGAAGGTATAACTATTTCTGATCAGCATATACCACATGGTATTTATACTGAACAGAATAATTATACAGTCCAAAGTTCTGGCCAGTCTAGAACTTCACCTACGAGATCCGAAATGAGTTTTCATTTATGATGGATTTTGCACCAGGAGGATTTCATAGGATAATAATTAATAAAGAATTTGAATTAAGTTTTCATCAAGAATTTAGAAAATGGTATTTTTCTCAAGATAAAGCTCTTAGAAGAAAAATACAAGATCATTTTTGGGATGATCTTCAAACCAATCAAAAAATAATATTTTTTGAAGAATGGTTTAAGGAAATGTATCCTAATTATTATTCTTCTTATCAAAATAAATTAAATGTTATTTCTACTTCACAAAGGAAATGGATTGTTTCTAATGGAAAAACACAATTAAGTACAAATAATACCCAGGAAATTAATACCAACCAAAAACACAAATAAACTTTATTATAACAAAACTAAACTTTATTACAAAAAAACTATACTTACTATATTACAAAGGAGAGCACACCAGCACACCAGCATACCAGAGATAATATAACTAATTTTTCTTATAATTCTCTTGGCGGAATAGATATGATAGTTGATTCAACGTGAATAATGTGATACAATGAGTGAAAAATCTGAATTTACGGAATTAGCACAAGGAGCATTTGCGCCTCAATACCAATGTTTTTTTAAAAATACTACGAGAAATAAAATTTAACAATATATAAAGAATAAAACTTAGATTAGGAGATTTGATTAGAATTATAAAAGATTAACTTTTGAATCAAATTTGAATAAAAGAATTAAATCGTAGAGACCAATAAGTCTTCCTTGAGTTGGTTACACCATAGCTAGGTATAGAAATTGGATATCAAGTATATTTGTGGGGGCTTCATATAACTTTAGTCATTAGATAATACTTTTTATTGTAATAAATATGTTAAATACCTTAAACATAATTTATAATTAAATATGCATTTCTGTTAAGTTTCTCACATATGTCAATCACATAATATTTTTTAAGAAAAACAATATTAAAATTAGCATTATATTTTTGAAATTCTTTTTGTATATATAAATAATTAATTATTTTTTTTTGATCGAAAAAAGAGAATATATATATATCAAGAAAAGGGGAAAGAGCCTACAAGGATTAAACCGAGAGAGGGACTCCACACACCCTAGACCTGAGAAAAACAAACTAAATCCACGTTGGTAAGGAACCAACGAAAGACAACTGAACACACAAAAGCTACCCAAAACGAAAACACACAAGCACTACAAAAACTACAAAGCCCCAAAACCAAACAAAAACACTACAACAGCAACCCAAAACGAAAAACAAACAAACACTACAACACAACTCAAGGCAGCAAGCTCAACAAACACCAAGAAACGACTGCAGCTCAAGGCGAAACCAACCAAATAAGCAAAACTCCACAATCCACAGCCAAACAAACAAGAGAACCACACCTGAGAAAACCATCATCACACTAGAGCAAAGAGAACAACAAACCAAACCAAAGCTAACCTCCTCTCCTCAGCCTAGCTTCAGCCTCATTAAGACCCATGACAGTACCCACCAAATCCTCTTCATGCCCATGGAAATCCAGCCCCAAAAACTTACCAATCTCTATGGTTTGCTCAGCCTCCTTCCTCAAAACAAGGTTCCTATTAACAATGTCCTGCGTAGAGAGGGAGGAGGGCGCATGATCCTGAACCACCTGGCTAAGGGATAAGCCTTTCTTACCTTTCTTTCCATTTTTACCCTTTACCTTTCTTGGTTTGTAGCTAACCAAACCCAATTCAGCCAAAAGTTTTTTTTTCCTTTTTTTCCCTTCTCTTGTGATTAATTGAGAATGGTGCCTTGGAGACACATCCTCATGAAAGCTAGATGAAACTTTGACGTCCTCCGGATGATGAACAACCAAATCACCAACACAATCAGAGACCTGCCCAACAACTCCAATATTTGCTCGGCCACCCTCGGAATCAACCCCCAGACCAGAATCCTCAACCCTGCTAATCAATTCCAAATCCTCAGAATCGGCCCTCTTAGGTAATCCAGAGCCACATCTCTCGGAAGCCTGATGACAAACACTTCGATGCTCGTCAAGCTCTTCAACATCTCTTCCCAAAAAACTTACCTCCTTGGGAGAAGAGACGGGCCGCACAAGCTCACAAACCTTAGGGGAAGATGGGGAAAAAGCAACCTCTGAACAGTGGATGGGGAAAGAAACGCTGTTAACTTTCAATTGGCAAAAACTATCAATGAAAAGATGATCCTTGGTCCTAATGCGAACCCTACCCACTTCAAGCTCTGACCTACTAACTGTGGATTCATCAACCTCCAGGACTTCACCCCAGGTGCCCCCGATCCTCTCAAAAGTATCCTGATTCCATGCATGCAAAGGAACTCCGATTATCTGAATCCAGACCTCCCTAGGGCTGAAAGACTCCCAAATGTCCCACTCGTAAAGGGCCACAAACCAAAACCCAAGCCAATCCCTCCCCGAGCTCATGTAATCCTGTTTATCTTTCATACTAGGGAAAGAGATCAAAGCCTTATTATTCCCAATAGCCTTCACACTAATATTACAAACACCATCGGAAACCATCTCGTCCTGAATGGATCTAATAGAGATACCCTTCTTGACCAGACCCACCACACAACCCTCAAGCCAACCAGCATCCACAACCTTGGCTTCTACAAAGGACGGCCCAAAACCACCCCGACTACCCTCCCCAGGGGAAAAGGACCAATCCACTTCTCTGAACCCCTTAACAACACCAGAAGAGCTTTGCCTAGCCTTCTTTACCACAAGCTTCCTATCCAACAACCAAACTCCATTATAGGTATTAATAACACGGTCTGCACTTAGTTCATCAAAAAATCTAACAAAACCAAATCTAGAATTGGTAAATTTTCTTCTCTTAACAGGGAGATAAACATCAGCAACTTTGCCGCACTGGTTGAACAAACTTTTGAGCCAATCTTTGTACATATGATTAGGCAATTGATCCACAAACACAGAGAACAAACCTACACGAGACTTACCCTGAAAAGCCGCAGTCCTATGGTGCACCGGAGAACTGGATTTTTGACAACACAAATCCGGAATCTGCCCCCTGAGAATCCCCCCTCTCCTATCCCCTGCATCCCGACCAACACACAAGGGAGATATAGCACCCGCATCCAAAACCGCCTTACCAGAAGACACAACCTGGGCAAAGGTCCGGGTCCGGATAGGCGGAGAAGAACCCCCATCCAAAAACGTTGATGGCCCGAGGACCACCTCGGTCCCGCCGGAAGCACGTTCAGATCCACTGGACGCGAGCCGCAAACCCCCATCCAACCGAGAAAAGCGATCTATCGATCTCCCGAAACCATCCTCACCCTCGCCTCTGAACACACGCCCTCCTCTGCCATACCCAGACGAAGCGCCAAGCTTCAAAGACCCACGCGCGAACTGCCGCCTACGATCGGGGGAGGAAATCCTAACCCTAACGTTTGACAGACCTACCGAAGAGGGGAAAGAAGAGAGAAGGGCTCTCCCCTGCATACTATTCATCCGTAATAGTTAGTGTATTTTTATAAAGAATTAATTATTATATTTTATATTTTTTCACTTCTTTTTGTTCTATATTCTTATTGAATTAGTAGTAATAAGTTTTAACATTAAGTTTTTTACTATGTAATAGCTTCAGTGACGATTTTTAATTTTATTTGTGAGCTATTAGCTAATAAAATTTATAGAAATATTGATATCTATATTTACTATTCTATAAAATAAACACGAGACTCCATTACATTTTTACTCTTTCCAATTTATCTCCAATCCAATCTCTAACTCTTCTAACAAATTAAAGAATAGGATTGTAAAATCATTAGATCTTCTCAAATCACCTACTGATAACCGACTCGTAATCCCTTATCTATAATTTAAAAGTGATCACAACACTTATCTCATTCTCAAAACAAATATCTAGGAGAACTTTTCTCTCCTTGCTCTATCATCCTCTCTCTTCTCTATCAAGATCTCTCTCATACTTTTAACTTATCTCATTCTCAAAACAAACATCTAGGTGAACTTTTCTCTCCTTCCTCTCTCTATCATCCTCTCTCTTCTCTATCAAGATCTCCCCCATATTTTTACTCTTCTCTCTCTCTCTCTCTCTCTCTCTCTCTCATATCTTTTTCTTTTTTTTTTTGCAGTATTTTCATCTCCCCCATCTTTCTTTTTTTTGATCGGAAAAGATAAAGAAATATTATTACGGGAAATAACACCAACAAGGATAGAACCGAGTGCAGTGTTTCAAACACCCAAATGATAAGAACCTCTCACCCATACCCGAATCCCACACCATAGTTGGCAAGGTGCCAACGCGGAGGGGGGAATAAACTAGGATGAAAAGTAAAATTAAACTACTACCAAGAAAACTACTGCCAAAGAGGGAAGCAAACTATTGCACCCCTAGCTATATGGAAATACCAACATCATCAAGAGTGTGGCCGCTTGTAACAGCACTGAAGGTAGCTGCTGCACTTCTGCTCAAAGCACCAATATCCATTACACAGTAGCACCGCTCCAAAGCAGACCTAGACTAAAGGCTTCCAATTGACCAAAGGAGTGTCCTGCTACTTTGGTTTGAGCATAATTGACAGCTCGATTGACAGCAAAATTGGGCACATTTGACATCTCAATTTTGGGCACAATTGACAACAACATCGATGCCCATAACATAGTTGCACCACTCCAATCAGACCTAGGCTACGCATGGGGAAAGCATTAGCTGAGATTGCATAGCAGCCACAAAGAACACCGCATAATGCAGCTGCATAACAGCAAACATTAAGCACAGCAGGTAGCAGTATTGAGCACTACAAGAGGCAGCTTCATTGCAGCAACATTGAGTATAACAAAAAGCGGCAGCATAGCAGCAAGCACAGCCCATGGGATAATCTTCAGAAGGAAGTGCAATAGCAGCGGCTAGGGTGTGGCAGCATTAGGCACAGCAACCCCCCAATGCCCACGCCAGCGAATAAAGCTCTGAAGTTACTTGAATAAGCTTTTAGCCACTTACACCAAGAACCCAAACAATAACATAGATGCTTGAGTTAGTTCATCTCAACAACAAAAATTAGGGTAGCCCTTAAAGCCATGTAGCCTGAGGCAGGACCGGCATAAATCAACCAAATTCAGAAGCAAGACAAGGACATCCCACACAAACTTTAAGCACACCAGCAGAAACCTTGGATCCGTGGGAGAGAAGGATTGGAAAGGGGAAAAAGAGAGCTGCTAACCTAACCCAACTGGGAGTGAGTTTCATTCCATAAAGGTGGATACCCTCATTCCCTGACCACATAACAAATGAAGATCAAGAGAGCATGGAGAAACAGGGTTGGCAGCAGCATAATGTCAAAACCAAGAAGAAGATCAAGGGGAGCCAAAAAACTCGGCCAATCTCTAGACACCCTAACAGCCAATCGCTGGGCATAACACCAGAATAGAGGAGTAGAAACATGGTAGTCCAACCTTTGCAACTAAGGGAGCAGGGCAATCCATTTAAACAAAACAGGGGAGCCCCTTCTAGACAGATAGAACTTACGAGGGGTTAGCAGTAATTAAACCACGCAGATTTGATATTTTTGACAGCCTCGATATTGTATCGAAAGTCATCCATGGTCCAGGAGTTTGGATCAATGCAGGCTTTGATCCACAAAGCTGCCTTGAGCTTAGCCTTTTCAGTCATTTCTTGCCAAGATTCTTCCTTTTGGTTGAAAATCATATTGTTCCTGGCCAGCCAAATTGTCCAGATAGTTGCGAAAAAAATCATGATCCAAATTCTCTTTTTTATCCCACCTCTATGGAGGTTTTTCCACCACATTAGAAGGTCAAAAAGGCTGTAAGGGCAAACCCAAGTCCACCCCCACCACTTCACAATTGCACTCCAGACCCTCCAAGACCAGGGGCAGTGAAGAAGAAGGTGGCTACAAGTTTCTGGCTGAGAGTTGCAGAAAGTACATAGAGTTGAAAACGGAGAGGGGATGACATACCATTTGTTCAATAAGACCTTTGTGGGGGTTCTTCCGTGAAGGGCCAGCCATGTAAAGAATTGAATTTTTGGTGGAACGTAGTTAACCCATGCTTCCTTGGCTTGGTGTGTACCCTCTTGACTTGGTTCTCTGGCAGAACAACATAAAGTTTTAATAGAAAATTTACCTGAAGCACCTTGATCCCAAGTCATGCTATCTTCCAAATACGGGTTTGGTTTGAAGGGTCTGAGTATAAACAATGGTTGATCCAGGTTCTCCTTTTCCCATTCAAACAATGGTCTCCTAAATAAGAGTTCCCAAGGGACAACAGCCTCCCTTCCTCTCCAGATATGTTGGACCATGGCTTCTTTCTGAATAGAAAGGGAATATAATCTAGGAAACTTCACCTTAAGGGGGTCTCCACCCACCCACCTGTCTGACCAAAAGGAAATAAGATTACCATCACCAAGCTTGAGTAGGCATTTTTCTAGGAAGGTTTGGCTGAGGCACCCTGCATTAGAACCTGCACATAGAATATCTCTCCAGACTGAAGAATATTTACAATTCTCCATTATTGAGGGTAACCAAGCTAGCTCTTGCCCAGGGTACTTGCTGCATATGATAGCTCTCCAGAGACTGTTCCTCTCCTGGCCAAATCTCCACCACCATTTGAGAAGGAGCGCTTCATTCTTGATCGATAAGTCAGCCACACCCAAACCCCCTTGTTCAAGGCCCAAAGTAATTGTTTTCTAGCCAACCAACCCCACTCTTTTGGAAGAACCATCTCCTCCCCAAAGGAAACTTCTCTGAAGTTTGGTTAATTGATTTGCTATACAGGTGGGCATCTTATAAAGGGAGAGATAGAAGATTGGTAGGTTAGAGAGTGTGGATTTAATGAGCTGCAACCTACCAGCTTTGGACAGAAGCTTCTTTTTCCAAGGGGCCAGTTTTTGCTTAAATTTGTCAACAATTGGTTCCCAGTGCTTCCCAAACCTGGAGTTAATACCTAGGGGTAACCCCAGGTATTTCATTGGTAAATTGCCAACCCTGCAATTCAAGATCTCAGCTAGGAGGGCCAAATTAGTGTCTGAAACTCCCACTCCATACAACATACTTTTTGCAAAATTAATTTTAAGCCCTGAACATAGCTCAAAACTTCTTAGGATGCTTTTAATCATAATAATTTCGGCTTCTAGTGGATCTGCAAAAATAATAGTATCATCTGCAAACTGGAGGTGACTGAGTTTAATACCTTGACTCCC
>JAULLH010001754.1:0-10247 GCA_035668455.1 Sarracenia alabamensis
GGGCCAATGGTCTATGACACAAGACAAATACTTAAAAGAAAAAGAAAAATACAAAACGGAATAAAATATGAGAAAAAGACAGGTTTTGGAGGGGTGTGGATGGTGGAGTTTTTGATTGTGTAGTAGTAAGGTTAGGGTGGAGTGCATTGGCTGGCTGGTTGAGAAGAGATGTGGAGGATGGTGAGGGTTGGGTAGAGGTGCCGGTTGTTAATATGTCAGGGAGGTGGGTTGGTGGGAGGGTGGTTAGATATTCGGTGCAATTGGGAGGAGGAGGGGAGTTGTTGGTTTGGGTGGGCTGGTTTGAATGTGGTGTAGGTTCAAATGTAGGAAGTGGAGAAGGGTTGTATGGAGAATTGGTTGGTGGATATGGAGGTTGGGTGTAGAAACATGGGGTCCGATTATGAGTTGGGGAGTAGAGGGTAGACAGTAGAACATGGTCGGTGGTGTGGGGCGAGGGGCATACCCAATGAAAAAAAAAAACTTAATTATTAAAATCCTTCTTTTTATTTTAATTAAATAAAAATATTGATTTTAATTGATCAGATTCCAATCAATGACATGCAATTACATGAAATAAGGAACGCCACATTCAACCATTCGAACACACGATTTTTACGTGAAAAACCATTGCGGGAAAAAACCACGGGATCGAATCCTCAGTCCAGGAAACAATGCACTAAAGAACAGTAGCAATACACAGATACAGACCCAGATCGAATCCTCAATCCTAGAGACTTAACCTCGTATGCCGAATCCTCGAACCTGCCTTCATGCTTTGAATCCCTCGCACTACGAATCCTCGCAGCCGTTAGTCAGAATCCTCCGACCCGATCTCCAACAGGATTGAGAAGCTTTGAATCCGCCTTGGAAGTATGAGAGAAAAGTTGTTTCTTTTCGTTCTGGCCGCCACCCAGTCTTTTTCTCTCAAGAGGATTGAGAAATTAAGTCTCCAAAACAAGACTTTTAACATAAACACGCTAATCCTAAAAAAGGACACCGCTCGAGCGCTTCCAAGACCGCTTGAGCGGTCTCACTTAAAAGTGGGCATCCGGAAAGCCACACACTTAGCCTATCCCCCGAATTAAACACAAACAAAAACAAATAAAAAATAATAAAAATTACAATCAAATTTCTATATAACCTGAAATTGGCATAATAATATTATTTTAAATTAAATTAGAATTAATCTTAAAAAGATTAAAATAATCTTAAGAAGATTAAAACAATTTATATTAAAATAATATTTAACAGAACTGATCGAGTGTGAGAGGGAGAGAGAGGGTAGGGGAGTGCAGGAGAAAGATTAAAAAAGTAATTAACAAATTACATACTTTAATTGAAGTTCTTAATCTATTATTTAGAAAATGAGAGGTTTAAATCCATTAAGAGGACTAAACAAAGTCCTTAACTCTAAATAAATCTTTTAAAATATCAATAAACTAGATTTTAAATTAGAAAAGTAAGATTTTTTCATTGGAAAATTAATTTTTTTCTTTTGATCTGTGTAAGAGAGAGCCAGACGGGTTGCTCTGTTAGGAGAAAAAGAGACATTAAGTGTCAATAATAATGGTGGCGCCGGAGGTGGGGTGAGTGCGTCGTAGTCAGGGTTGGCCTTCAAATTTTGGAGATCTAAAGCGAGTTTAAAATATAGATTCAATAAATTTTAAAATATATATTTAAATTAATTATAAAATTTTTAATTAAATACATATGTTTGTAGCCATATTTCAACAAAATTAAATTTACAAAGAAAAATACAACCTATTATATATATCAAGCTTGTAACTTATATATTATAAGATTTTTAACAATAAAATATTTTTTATTCAATATTTTGTATTTGACTACAATTGATAAAATAAGAATTAACAGTTTAGGATAAAGTTATGACTTAATTATATTTTTATCCTAACTTTTAAAAATTTTATATTCTATTCATATTATTTAGCATTTTACATAATTAAGATTCTCGATGACTTCTTATAATATTAAAATTGTTATATCATAAAAAAGGTAAACTAAAAGAAAGTAGCACTTAAACTTACCAAAAATATTACAAATTATAATAACTATTACTTTGGATACATTCAAGATCATCAACATAAATTTTTAAAACATATTTATATTGATTTTAGATTTAAAAGAAATTCTAAATTTTAACAAAATCGAACGTCCAAAGTGATGGTATTTTGCCGACTAGTTCTCAGAACTGGCCATGAGCGTCGTAGATGTACCAATGCTAGTGGCGACGGTGGTGGTAGGAGTAGAGTGGTGGTATTGTATGATAAAGTGATAGTGGTTTTGACAACACAACTATAGTGGTGATGGTGAAAGAGACGACAGTGATGTGACAATACTCTCGTTGGTAATGAAAATATTGGTGTTTGTCGGTTTTGTTCTATAAATAGTGTTGTAGATAATACTTGCTATATAATGAAAATTACGGTGGTGACAACAATGATATTATTGATGGTTGATGCAATAGTGATGGTGAAGTGTTAGGATCGAATCACACACGCACACGATATACGAGTATAAACAGTAAAAAAATTGACGCAGAGATTTATGTGGTTCCCCAAAACAGGGTACGCCCACGGGAGCGGAGGGAGAATTTGTTTATTGATGATCACAGTATATAGGGTTTTTACAATAGAGAATATATATAGTTGCCCATCGCGGTTCTTCACAGTTGGGTCGAAGGCCGGAAAGGTTTGGGGGGGCGGCCCCCCCGCACCCGCTCCACTCCGCTCGACCTGGCCCCTTTTACGAGAACTTTTTAGTACCTCTCATACACAACATATGAGCCACAAGTTCCAACAAAAATAATAAAATTAGGGTTCATAGAGGCGTCAAAGGTGAAAAAGCAACTTATCCTAAACTTGGTATATCCTTATGTCTTTTATATGTAATCTTTGGTGTTACCTTAGCTTACAATGGGTGACGTCATTTGTCACAACATTTGTTTGGTTAGTCAAATAGGTATAATATCTACTCATCATATAGAATTACAGGTTGTCTTATATATCTAGCACTAAGGCGATGCAAAATGATTAGTTTTTGCCAAGTTCATTAAGTGAATATTCAATTCTAAACCTGACTTGGCAAATTATCAAATGCATATGAATAAAAAACTGTTCATATTATCGATCCAATGCGATCATTAATTTGGAAATAATTTAAACATTTCTATTTTATCATACTTAGAAATGCTAGTTCAAGATTCTTATATCTTTAACTGTTTATTAGTACTTAGTAACCTTGAATTTTTCTTTTTATCAGCAAAACGAACAATGCTACCAATAGACTATTCAAGGCATAATAAGGGGACGTTTAAGGACTGCGAAAGCAATCGTAACAAACACATCCCGACACCATGAACACAAAACACATGTAACTGCTACATAGGAAACACTATACTGTGGCTACTACGCTATAAAACTAACTATATTGCATGCACTTTCTTTGGAGGAAGATGTGATAAGGGAATGAATATTGTCCCATTTGGTGCCTTTTCCTGTTTTTCTTCATTAAGTCCATATCCATCTAACCATATCTTCTTAGCATAACTTGTTAAAAGAATTAAATTGTTACCAAATTCAATATTGAGGTTGAGTTTCATATATTCAGTTCTATAAATTGTAATTACCTAGATCCTAATTTGGTTTAAATCAGAGGTGATAGCATAAGCAAATTTGAACAAATTGTCTAGAAAAAGGACTTGGGTTGCATCTTTAAGAATAAGCTCTCCTTTGTTGTTGAGTTCTAAACCTTGGTTCAAAAGACCTAAACTAAAACCTAAATGCCTCTTCCCTCTGCATTAAGTATAGCGTCTTCAATCAAGCCACTGATGGCTTGTCTTTGCCATTGACATAAGTAACTTGCCAAACTACTTAAATTGCCAAACACAAAGAACATTTGAGAGTTTTGATACCTTCCATTCTATATATGGGGTTTTCTAGTATATAAATTAGAGTTTTGAGAGATATTCTTAACCAAAAGCCTCCAATGCATAACATGACACCAAACCTTGCTCCATTGCCACCTGTTGAACTTGCTCCAAAACAAAGGCCACTTGCTGGACTACAAAACAACAAGAACTTGCTCCGTTGCCACATGTTGAGAGTGTGGAGGAGTAGCTGCAATATTAAGAAGACTAAGGACTCTTGCTCAAGTGATAGATAAGTTGCGGTCCTTAGGTAGCAGCCAGATACACATCCCACTGCTTGAGAGTGTGGAGCAGTGGACTGCCCAACGATGATAATTGCAACAGGCCTTACTCCAAAACGAAGGCCACCTACTTGACTGCACAACAACCAAACCTTACTCCATTACCACCTGCTAAACTACAATTGCCCAAAAATCTCCAAATATGCTCTTAATATCACACCTCGAACCCCATATATATATATATATATATATATATATATATATTAACTGAGAATACCAAAAGTGTAAGCCAATTACTAAACCTTTTATTAACATTTAGGAAAAATTTCATTTTTAAGCCAAACATTATCATTTTTAAATCAAATAAACCAAGGTTCTATCGAGTTGAAAACGTGTTATATTCAATGATTAAACTAGTAACTAAGATGACTAATCGAACCCCCGAATGTAGAAGAAAATAAGAAAAAAAAATTGATGTGGAAAAATAGGGGATTCGCTCGAGCGGTCATCTCAAAATCTGATAAAAATGGTAGATCCTGCAACTGATTTTAGGCTCAAAACTGTAATTTCTCACTTTCACATATTATAATTGTTGAAAACAGATGATACATGACTACCGAAACTAGTATAAAATAGAAAAATAATAAAGTTTTGTCCCCACAAACTCATACTTATATTCAAAATTTCACTAACACATGAGTAAATTTGCACCTCTAATATTTAATAACTAACTGAAATTCCCATTGAGATTCAATATTTAAAGAAAAGAAATTAATATGACACAACCCAACTCATATTCCCACTATTTGTTACTCACATTGCATACATTTCATGAACTAACTCATAACATTACAACAACACAAATTCTACATTTCAAAGTTCTTCCAAAGATACAAGAACATAAGTTCATAATTCAAAGAAAACTACTGAGAGTTACGAATTTGATCCATTCTCTTGTTAAGCTTCATGCGGTATCATCATTCTCTTTACTGCCTAAAAAATTTGTTAACAACTGAACTAAACCCAAATAGTGGGAAAAGACTAATTAACCTAATTCATGATCATAACATGTGAGGGAGATTATGCAAATCCAAATACACATATATACATAGAGATATCAAGACTCAAAACATTTCATGTTTCTATTGTTTTTCTAAAAATCCATTTGTATAATCCATTTTGCAATATTTTATGTCACCATAAGTACTTAATGCATTTTTTTCTAGGAAGTCTTTCATTTTCTTTAACACATGATTTTAATCCATTTTTACAAGTTTTTTTTATTATTTCCAGCACACGCACACACCCAACGCAACTCACACACACGCCACAATTCTTTTGTGAACTTTCACCAAAGGATACCTTATGCCCCTATTTTTTCCATTACGAACTTTCACCGAAAGGCATGTTCCTATGTAATGAGATCTCGATTTTTGGCTTTGTGCCTACAATTTCTTTATAGACTTTCACCGAAAGATATCCTGTGCCCTTATGTATAATATTGGCTCCATACCCACAATTTCTTTATAGACTTTCACCGAAGGAAACCCCCAGCCTCTGTGTATAATATTGGCCACATACCATCTTTTTTCAAAAATCCACACACACACAACACACACCTTTTCCTTTTTCGAATATCTCATTGCCATCATTTTTCAAAAGTCCACACACACAACACACACATCCATAATATTTTTTCTTTTTCAAATATTGGTTTTATGCCATCAAAATCAAGTTTTGGTTCCTTATCATAAAATCATGTTTTTGACTCTATGTCGTTGTTTTCAAAGTACATTGTTAATTTTCCAATAATAAACCTAAAATTTAACATTATCACTATTTACGTTCTTTACATCATAATTCTCATGAATAATCATTCAATTCTATAAATTTGGTCTTTAATTTGCAAAAGCCTCAATTAATACACAATTTCCCAAATACTAAACCCTAGTCCTTTAATTCTCAAATTTATTTAATAATTTACTTTTTAATAAGATGTAGTTCTCATTTGTATGTCAAATTCCACACTTCAAACATTAATTTTCAAAGTTCAATATCCATACTCAAAGCATATTCAGGAATTATGCATGAATCAACTTTAATCTTAATTTTTCAACAAATCTCAACATATATACACAAAAATGAAGTAGTAAAGTCTAAATCCTATCTCTTTTGAAGAACAACCCGAAATTTACCCAAAAAAAGCTTCCCAAGACTGAATCTAAGCAAGAATTGGAAAACCCTCTGATAAGAATGGAGCAAACAATGAGCTAGTTGTAATTCTAAGGCTATTCTTTAAGAAAGATATCCAAAAACTCCTCTAGAAGCTGCCCACGAACACGAACCTTTGAGTCCTAATCTGTATTTTGAGTTTTAGAGAGATCGAAGTGAGGAATGAAAAAAAAAATCGGGTATATATAATTTTAATTTGTTGATGTCGACACACCACTCGAGTGGTGAAGGATCTGTTCAAGCAATCCCAACTAAATCCTCAAAATTCAAAAATTAAAAACGGGGCTCGATATCTGATCCAAACACTTCCAATCTTTACCCAACACCATAAAATAATAATCATGAGATTTTAATTTAAATTGTGACATCATGGGTTCTTGAATTAAAATTGTATTTGTATTCGTTTTAAACTAAAAACCCTTTATCTTTAAAATCGATAAATATTTTTGAATTAAAAACGAAATTAACTAGGACCAGAGTGGTACAACCTCTTTCACTTAGGAGATTTTGTCTGGGAAATCAACGTACCTTACGTACAGAATAAATTCGGATATTTTGTGCAAATCTCATCTTCCCTCTGCCATGTTGCCTTTTCAACACCGTGATAATGCCATAAGACTATAACGAGAGGGATTGTCTTTCATCGTAGAACTTGTTCTCTTCAATTTAAAATCTGCATCGACCTTTCTTTGTATGAAACGTCCTCATTAACTTCCAACTCTTCACAGTTCAGAATGTGTGACAGATTAGGATAATATTGTGGTAATATGGATACATAAAAAACGTCATGTATAGATGCCAATTGTGGTGGTAACTCTAAATGATATATAACTTTCCTAATCCTTTCCAGAATCAAGAAATGACCAATATAATGCGGCGATAACTTTTCCCTTTTCCCAAATCTCATCAATCCTTTTTGTAGTGAAATCTTCAAAAATATGAGTGTTCCAACCTCGAATTCTAAAGGCTTCCTCCTTTGGTCTGCATAACTTTTTTGCCAGTCTTGCACTGCAATCAACCTCTCGAATCTTAACAATTTTCGTCGTCATCTCGCATATCAAATCCGGTCCAACGATAGCTTTCTCTCTAACTTCGGCCTAATATATGGGTGATTTACAAGGACGTCCGTATAAGGCCTCAAATAGTGTTATTCCGATGTTGGATTAATAATTGTTATTATAAGCAAATTCAGCAAGCAGTAAATGGTCCTCCCATGAGCCTGAAAAGTCGATGACACGAGCTCTTATCATCTCTTCTAATATCTGAATTGTTCGTTCAGTCTGACCATCGATTTGAGAATGAAATGCAATACTAAAGCATAAGTCTGTTCCGAGTGCAAACTACAAGCTTTGCCAAAAAAAAGACATAAAATGAGGATCACAGTCTGAAATGATCGAAATTGGTACTCCATGTAGTCTAACAATATCTCCCACATACAATCGACTAAGCCGATTAAACGAGTATGTCAAATGAGTGGAAAGAAAGTGAGCAGACTTAGTCAAACGATCGACCATCACTGAAATAGTATCGTGCCCCTGTATAGATCTCGGGAGTCTAGAAACAAAGTTCATAGCTATATGCTCATATTTTCAGTCTAACACTAGTAGCGGTTGAAGTAATACGGCCGGTCTCTAATGTTCTTCCTTGACGTGTTGACAAGTAAGGCATCACGCGATGAATAAAGAAACATCTTTCTTTATACCACTCCACCAGAATTGACGACAAAGATAGTGATACATCTTGGTACCATCAGGATGTACCACAGATTTGAACTGGTGAAATTCACAAAGAACCTCCTCTCTATAGGCCTTAGGTACAAAAATCCTCCCAGCAAAACGTAAACTGTGGTCATCATGCACAGCCTACTCCTTGGTACCCTTGCTACTCTCTAATCGCTCCAACATCATCTGTGACTCTAGGTCTGTCCAATGTGCTTTAATAACATGATCAACAAGCGTAGGAGAAGAATCCACGAAAAAAGAAATAGCATGGTCACCCATATCGTCTAACTATAAATCAAACTCTCTCACATCATCTGTCATCTTCCATTCCTAAACTGCCACGTGCCCCAATGTACTTAAAGACTTTCAACTATGGGCGTCGACAAAAACATTGGCCTTACCCAGATGATATGTCACATCTTAACTTTCATAGAATTCCTACTACAGAAAACAACCCAAGTGAACTGAAGATGAACCGGATCACGACTAAATCGAAAGTGAAACAAGATTTTACTTAGTCGATTTTCCTTCATTAAAACCTCGAGTTTTATGCATTTAAAACCTTAGTTTTAGGAACCTCCTTTTTTGACAAAAATGCTTTCAAAACCTATAGTTTTCATGCCCAAACCATACCCCAAAACATTTTATCAAAACCCAGATTTTCATCCATAGAAACTTGAAAACTACTATCTACAAAGACTGCACAAGCGGTCTAAGGGTCGCTTGAGTGGACCCAACATATCCTGCCAGTTCACCAAGTTTCCTTCAATATGTTTTAACTTCCAAATCTGAATTTAAAGCACCCAAAAACATACTATAACATAATTGAGATAGTTTATGTCAATGTGGGACTTTACCAAGTTAGAATCCTCAAAGTTCTATTATATGGAAATAACCAGCACCCGACATTTAAGTTTTTTTTTAAAAAAAATTTATAACTTAGTCTTGAATCCCAAATTGGACAAATTCACATAAACATGCATACACTCAATACTACCTAAATTATAACCATATAGCACCAAAGCCAACCCATCATACAATGAAGAAAGAGAATTACTTCCATACATCTTTAAAGTAAACATACATCATCTACTTAGAAACCTTAAACAACTAAAGGTAAAAGTTTATAGAGTCTAGCAAGTGTGTCAAACCAACCCTTAGATCTCACCATGAACATGCATCAAATGTAATTGGCCTTAAGGCCTTACAGTCATCCAACAAAATTCAAGTCTACAATAAGTCTATTACATGCCTCCAATGTAATCAAACATAAGCATAAATCTAAAGGAAAAAAAAAATTGAAATATGCTAATGGTCAAATCATTCTAATACTGTATCAATGTTGATTTGATAAGCCTCAAATTAAACCACCTAGTCTTCGAGAACCTCCTTACCATGATTACTGGAATGTTATTTTAAAACAACAGCATAAGCTTGTAGGATATATAATAATCAAAGAAATATGCATATGATATCCGATAGACTATGCAACGATCAACAATAAACATAAGTTAAATTGAAACTTATTTTCTTAACCAAAGTATAGCTTGCATAATCAAATTTGAAAATACTTTACATATTCGTTCATATCGTACTATAAGCTACAAGTGATCACCACCTAAGAGGTGATCGTATACAATCCATCTAGCTTCCACGAAGCTATTCCCAACACTTGGTCCGCGACTGAATGAGTGGGTTCTGCTTTTTGACCTCCTCGAGATCATGTCCAATTCACACATCACGGCTATAGAGACAGGCTCCTATAGATCCATACATCTCATTCCCAGCTTACGGTCCTCGACCGAAGGAATGGGTCCCCCTTTTGTTGACTTCCTCGAAATCGTCTCAACTTATGGTCCACGACTAAATGAGTGGGTTCCCCTTTATTGATTTTCACGAAATCTAGCCCAATGTATGGTCCACGACCAAAGGAATGGGTCCCCCCTTTATTGACTTCCACGAAGTCTAACCCAACATATGATCCACGACCAAATGAGTAGGTTTCTCTATCAAGCTTATATAAAGCCCTCTCATTCATAATCATGCTGAACAACTCTAGTATATCCCATATTATGCAAATTGTATATATATAGCATAATTCAATCTAAACTTAAAACAAGCCCAAAC
>JAULLH010002082.1:0-10245 GCA_035668455.1 Sarracenia alabamensis
AGATGGTGGTGTGGGGCTCGGTAGGCTCGGTGGAGGAGATGACAAAGGGGTGATGGTGGGTGGTGGTTTAGATGGGGATGTAGCGGTGGATGATGTTGGTGAAAGGCAGCTTCCTCTTAGCCGGGCGGTCGATGACTTCCCATATTTTCCCGATCATCATGACCGGGATGGAGAGATGGTGGTTGCGGTAGAGTGTGTATAGCGTGTAGAGTTTCTCATTGTGGCGCTCGTCTTTGTGGGTGGTTAGAAAGACGTTGGTGTTGAGCACCGTGTCGGAAAATCATAGACTGATTACCAAATCTCCGTGGCGGGTGATGGCGGACCCGCGAGGTGCGTAGCCCTCGGAAATGTCGTGGGCCATGTCTGCGAGCGGGAGAGTGTCGGGGATTGGTAGACGATCATCGTTCTCGATGTCCTCCTCAGTACCGAAAATATTTAGGGCGTGGGTGAGGATGTGTGGATCAACCTCGATGTCGTAGCCGCCTATGTGAGTCATGAGGTACTCTACCCGGCGACCGTGGAGGAGGTTGATGCCCATTTGGGCATAGTCGCAGGTGGTGAGGAAAGTATCACCCACTGGGAAGTGTGTCATGTGATGGAGTGGTTGGGTGAGCCATAGCCCGGGGCGGATGGTTACGTATTCTCGGGCCGGTGGTTGGTTGCCTCGGCCTCTTCGGGGGTTGAGGCGGCATTGTTGATTCTGGTTGGCGGCCATTGTTGCGGAGGCTTGAGAGTTAAGGCTCGGGAAGAGAGTTGTTTAGAGAGAGAGATGAGAGATTCTGAGATGGTGTGAAGAAGAATAGGGGTGGGGGAGGGGTTTTATAATGTTTTGTCGTGTGGAATTCGAAGGGGCGCTCAAAACTGGTTGGCCAAATGCGTGTCGTCCGGACGCGCGTCCGGATGGTGGGGTTCCGTCGCGACGGGATTCGGGATGAAATGGAAACAAAAATTTTTAGAGAGTTTGAGACGGTTTCTGCGTCCGGACGCACGTTCGGACGGAATGGTTCCGTCGCAACGGGCGTCCTGACGGTGTATGTAGGTCTTGCCGAAATTGGCCCGTCCGGACGAAATCCAACGGATTTTAATTACGCGCCTTGGCGCTGATGCATTAATGACGCTTCGGTCAAACATCTCATCGACTGGACTTCCATTCGGACGTGGATGGTCCGTCCGGAGGGATTTGTACTGAATGGTGACGTTTGGCGGTTATGTACTGGTTTGACGATATGAATTCCGTTTGGATGGAGTGGTCACTTCCAGACGATGTGCCGGGAATATCAGAGGTCTGAATTGTGTGATTCAGTTGTAGGGATTCGGTCCCGTCCGGACGAGGTACGTTTTCGTCCGGACCCAAGTCTATATTATTGCGTGAAAATAATTTTAGCTTTGTGGTCTATTATTTCCACATGGTTTTTGAAATATGACTCAGCATGAAAGTAACTTTTAAGACTCAGTAGGCCCAAAGCAACTGCCCAAACAAACGGCCTTAGTGTGGACACTAGACATCTCCACACTGATGATCATATTACTTAAACATGATAGAAGCAGGGTCTTTTATACTCAAAGTCCCGAGAGTTAGATTTCTTGTAGTACATCCTCAATCAGATCTTCGGATTAATTAGGCCGGTAGCTCGAGGCATTACGGCTGGTTGTGTCTTCAAAGCCATGGAGAGGAGTCTCAACCTATCAAGTGGGCTTACTCATCCCTCTCTTGACCACTTTAGAGATATGTTACCTTCTAGAACAGTAATACACCTTAAAACGTGTGTTGTAGTGGTCTACCAGCCCGCAACAACTTTCTTTGAGGCAGTATCTACAGAATCCTTGTCTCCTCGCTCTATGTTTCAAGGCATAGAGACTTCTACAATTCTTGCTGACCCAAACTCGGCACGCGATTCATTTGTCCTCAGCGTGCGAAGAGGACAACTCAGCTTAAGAGAGTAGTTTAACGACTTCGAACCAAAAATTCTTAAAAATTTTCGAGGTTTTGAGTTTTGGCTTGCTTCACTACCCCCAACTTGGACACAACAATGTCCTCATTAGTGGAGTTCCTTAATTATGGAAATACCCCTAGGTTCCCTCCCAGGTAGGGCTAAGTTTAACGTCTTCAGCCAGACTTTGCCAGTCGATTACTCGACTGGCTGGGTGGGATGGGAAAGATCGATGGATTCGCTGGCAGGGTCTATGGAAATGCCTTCAATATAGGGTTTTAACCTTTGTCCGTTTACCTGTAGGAAGTGGCCTGTTTTAGGGTTAAGTAGCTGGCAGGCGCCATGTGGATAGACACGGGTCACCACATAAGGTCCTTCCCATCGGGATTGTAATTTTCCTGGGAACAGGCGTAGCTTGGCGTTAAATAGCAAAACTTTTTGGTTTGTCTCGAATGTCCTTCTATGTATATGTTTATCGTGTAAAGCTTTCATCCGCGCCTTATATATTCTGGAATTGTTATATGCCTCATTACGGAATTCCTCAAGCTCGCTGAGCTGTAAACGTCGATGGTTGCCGGCATTGGGTAGATTAAAATTGAATGTTTTAATAGCCCAATATGCTCGATGTTCCAATTCGACAAGTAAATGGCACGGCTTCCCACAGATTAATCAATATGGTGACATGCCTATGGGAGTTTTGTAAGCAGTCCTATATGCCCAAAGTGCGTCATCAAGGCGTTCAGACCAATCTTTTCTGTCAGGGCGGACGGTTTTCATGAGAATATTCATTATCTCCCTATTGGATACTTCACTTGGCCACTAGTCTGTGGATTATATGAAGTGGCTACCTGATGTTGAATGGAGTATCGTTTTAGGAGGGAAGCGAAATATCTATTCAAGAAATGTGTGCAGCCGTCGCTGATGATGGCTCTTGGAAAGCGAAATTTGGAAAATATGTTGCTTTGTAAGAACTTGATGATAATCTTATGGTCATTTGATTTGGTGGCTGCGGCTTCTACCCATTTGGAGACATAGTCGACTTCCACGAGGATGTAATGACATTAGAATGAGGGTGGAAATGGTCCAATAAAATCGATGCCCCAAACGTCAAAAATGTCGACAATTAAGATTGGGTTTAGTGGCATCATATCTTTGGCAGTCATTGTTCCTATTTGTTGGCATCGTACGCATTGTTTGCAAAAGTTGTGAGCATGCTTGAAGAGTGTTGGCCAATAAAATCCGCTTTGAAGTACTTTGGCTGCAGTTTTCTTTCAATTGAAATGCCCTCCACATGCTAGCGAATGACAGAATTTTAGTATGCTCTCCATTTCAGTTTCAGGTACGCATCTTCGTATGACTTGATCTGCGCAATATTTAAAAAGTTCCGGCTCTTCCCAGAAGTAGAATCTTACTTGGGAGAAAAATCGGTCCTTTTGTTGCTTAGACCAATCGTTTGGGATACATCCAATTGCTAGATAGTTAATGATGTCTGTGTACCAGGGTGGTTGAATGGTCGTGACTGAGAAAAGTTGCTCGTCGGGAAACGAGTCTCGTAAGGGTATGCGTACCAAATCGTATGGTGATTTGGTACGCATTAGGGAGATGTATCAGATCTTATAATCTGTGAAGCTCAGGGCACCCAAACCTGACTAACGTGCTTACACACCCCTTAGGGGTGAGGGTTGTTTCTTTGAGGGTGCCCTCCAGGAAGAATTACGCTTTCCCATTCCTCAATTTGTGAGGTCATTTCTAGATTTTTTTAGTATTTCCCCAAGTTAGCTTGTCCCCAATGCTTGGAGGATCCTACTCGGTAGTATGATCCTCTGGGAGGTGGTGAGCGATGGCTAGAAGCCATTGACCTTAGAGGAGTTTTTCTGGTATTATAAGTCAGTTGAACACCTTATGGGGTATTTGAGTCTTTAGGCACAGGAGCAGCATACTCTGATTTTGCACTTATCCTTTTCCAGCAAGCATTGGAAGGAAAGGTTTTTCTTTGTCTCTAGGCAGGGGTGGGAATTACAACCCTGGGAAGATGTGGTCAGCCAACCTCCGTAGATCCTTAGGACTTGGGTGCCTCCTCCCAAGGATGGTTGTGTCTGGAAGTTGCGAACCTTAGCTGACCAACAAAAGGGAGTGGAGAGAATTCTAGCATATAAGAGTCGAAGCTGGGCTACCTTTGTTATGCTATAAAGCCTGAGTGAGTATTTACTGGGCCCCGAGTCTTGTTTAGATATGTTAAATTTACACTGTATAGTTGAGGGTGAAGGGGTCCCTAGGGTATCAGGTGAATTGATTGCACATTGCTTTATCTTTGCTAAATGTTTCTCTTGGTATCTCTTTATTTAAATATATGAGTGCTTTACTGCAGGTAATTTTATGGAAAGAGAGGAAAGAAATCAAAAGAGAGTAGAGGAAGACATGGAACGCCGGCCACACATCCTCAGTCAAAGGGAGGAGAGAGAGATGGTAGCTCAAGAAACACTGGTGGGCATCGATCCACATGCCTAAGGACCAGCACTGGTGGCCCTGGTGCTGGTCGACTATCCTCTGCTGATCAAGGCCACCTTTCTCCTGATCAGGGGGCAGTGGTTGAAGTTGGAGGGGCTAGGCAAGAGTTAGAGATTCACCTTGAAGGATCAGCTATAGAGGAAGAGATAGAGAGAAAAAATCTGTAGAGGATCCCTCTACCTTGGTGACAGAGCCATCATCTGTCTTCATTGTAGGATCCTCATGGTTTGAAGCCCTTTAGAGGGCTATTCCCAAGAGGGACGTTGAGGCCATGAAACACTTGTCCTCGAACACTGTTGTCGACTGGTATTTCCAAGGTAATATCTTCAATGTTATGTTATGAGTTTGTCGCTGTAAATTCTTTTCGTGTCTTGATTTTCGTGGTACTATCTTCGTCTATAGCTCTAGGGTATCATGTTTGTATGAGGATAGCGAAGTATCAACAAGCATGGAAGACCATGGAGAGGGAACTTCAAACGATGATGGGTGAGGCAGACGTTGCCAAGAAAAAGGTCCATCTCCTCAAAGTCCATGCAAACAAGGTGTCAGATGAGCTGTAGAAGAGTGCTGAAACCTACTCCCTCCTGATCGAAGAAAAGCAAAAACTGACAGTTGACCTACAAGAGGAGCAGTGCAAAACCCTTGTGCTCGAATCCAACCTTTGGGGCATAGAATTATAATGCATATGGGATTAAACTGAGGGGATTGTAGCTTTCAAAAGACAGCCCAGCTCGAAGAGTTGTTAAGGGACAACATTGAAGCCCGCATGCAGAGTTGTGACGTGTTATACGAGATAGTGAAGTGCTGGGACTACAAGTTTAATGCCTTTATGAAACATGCACAAGCTATGTATTCTAATTCGAACTTCTCCCTAATCCACCATGAAGAAGAAGATCAGACCTAGCTTCAAGACGAATGAAAATCTAAGGCAGATGCAGATTGACAGGAGGTGGAGCAAGCTCCGTTAGAAGAGTGAGTCCGAATTTTGGATCTCACAGTCGTTGATGTTCCCAATGAAATAACTGCATTAGACGATGCCCACCCTTGAATCTTTCACTTATGGTTCTTTTATCTCTTTTATACTCATTTCCGTTAAAAACACTCTTGACTTTTACCGATGTTGTGACCAGCGTTGGGGGCAGTTTAACCTCCCAGGTCTTGTCACCTTATGCTACACCTCATGATACACTGTTTGTTTTGATAATACTCTTGTGGTGCTTATGTTGGGAACGATTTGATTCTCCAAACTTGGTGATGACACTTTTCTTTTGTTTGCTTGTGTTGGAAATAATCTTATTCCTCAGGCCTTTGAATGAGAAGTTTCTCTTTTTTGTTTATTGCATGTAGTTGTTTTTTAATTGGTTTTCGCTTCTTTACTTGTTAAAGTGCGTTTTGGCCTTTTTGAATATGGCTTTGGTTGTTCAGCTCTTAGCTTTAGTTTTTTACTCTTAGCTTGCTTTGCCTTGCATTTTGCAGGGGTGTTCAGCTCTTAGCATTAGCTTTTTCATCCTAGCTTGCTTTTAATTGGTTTTCACTTCTTTACTTGTTAAAGTGCGTTTCGGCCTTTTTGAATACGACTTTGGTTGTTTAGCTCTTAGTTTTAGCTTTTTGCTCTTAGCTTGCTTTGCCTTGTATTTTGCAGGGGTTACACCTGCTGCTCTTGGGGCTGGTTTGGTTAACCGATCAGCATTGCCCTTAGGTGTAGGGGCCCTTTACCTCTTTCCTCCTGGGGCTGGTCAGTTTTGGTTGATCGATCTTGTGATTAACTATACCCTTGGGCACAAGAGTCTTCAACTTTTTGCGTGAGATCTACTTATTATCAGCACAGCGGATGTAATGCTCAATAGATAACATACTCATATACAGTTTAAGATGTAATTCTTGATGTATATTTCCAATAATGGAATTCTTTACTTTCAATCTTAACAATTTGGAATTTAAACATAATGGGCTTACCTCTCATTTAGGGATAATACTTCTTCAAATGCTCTACGTTCCATGGGTGAGGAAGGTCCTTCCCTTCCATGTTTTGGAGTATATATGCACCTTTTCTGACTTAGGCTTTAACCACATATGACCCTTCCAAGTTGGCCCCAGCTTTCCTTCCGATGGGTTTTTTTGTGGCGAGCATAACTTTCCTCAATACTAAGTACCCTGAACTTTCGCTCATTCATATGCATGTTGTAGTACTTTCTCATGCTAGCTTGATAGGCTGCAGTTTAGACAGTCGCTAGCTCCCTTTGTTCCTCAATGAAATCCAAATCTAAGCAGAGTTCTTAGTCATTTCTGGCAGAGTTGAATGAGCTTGTCCTTGCGCTGGTTAGCCTTATTTCCACTGGTATGATGGCCTCATGTTCATAAGTGAGCAAATATGGTGTTGCCCCGGTGGGGGTTCTGATAGTTGTTATGTAGTCCCAGAAAATACTTGGGAGTTCTTCTGCCTATAGCGCTTTGCAGTCTTCCAGCCTGGTCTTAATGATCTTGAGCACCATTTCGTTTGTAACTTCCACTTGTCGGTTGAATTGGGGATGGGCTGGCGATACAAATCGTAGCTCGATGGCAAGTTCTGCAAAGAAATCCTTAAACTTTTTTTGTCAAATTGTTTTTCATTGTCAGTCACAATGACTTTTGGGATGTCATATCTACAAATGATAGTCTTTCAGATGAATTAAGTAACGTTCTGTTCCGTGATCTTTGCTAATGACTGAGCCTTTACCCACATTATGAAGTAATCAATTCTGATTAGCAGGAACTTTACTTGTCCCTTTACGATGGGTAATGGGCCAACGATGTCCAAGCCCCACAAAGTGAATAGCTAGAGAGCGGTGAGAACCATCAGCTCTATTGGTGGTCGTTGAGAAACATTAGTGAACCGTTGGCACGTGTCACACCTTTTCATGAAAGTTTTCATGTCTTGAGTCATGGTAAGCTAGTAGTACCCAGTCTTAACTACCATCTCGACCAGCGACTTGTATCCTGAATGGTTTCCACAGATTTCTTCGTGGATTTCTCTCATTACATATTGGGCTTCCTGGTCAGATAGGCAGCGTAAGTATGGGGTTGATATATCCCTCATTAATAAATACATCCCTCATTAAGATATATCGTGTTGCTCTGAACCTAAGTCTCCTGGCTTTCTTCTTGTCCTCTCAGTGATCTCCTAACCGGATAAAGTTAAGGATGGGGGGCCTTGCCCATTCAGCTTCCTCCGAGGTAGCAACTTACAAGGCCTCGCCAAGCTACTCTATGACCAGATGGGAGGCTACCTCAATCATTGCATCTTTGTGCATCAATTTCGTGTTTCTTGAGGCTACCTAAGCTAGCTGGTCGGCTGTCACATTATTTACATGGGAACTTGTCTTACCTCGACAACTTCAAACATTGAGAATATGGATTTTATCATAAACCTGTACTACTTTGTGTTGTCGTTCTTGACCTTGTATGCCCCACTGACTTGTTGCGTCACCAGTTGGGAGTCTGTGTTGATTATGACTTGCATTGCCCCACATGTCTCTGCCATTTGTAGTGCCTTTACCAGAGCCTCATATTCGGCCGCGTTGTTCATCACCTGGTAGTCCAATTTTACTGTGTGCTTGAAATGGTCTCCTAACGGAGAGATAAATGTCAGCCCTACATCTCCAATGTTCCTCCTGGCTGAACCATTAATATTTATCGTCCACAGCTTGGACTCGTCAAAGTCATTCTTCTGCTGTCCGTTGTTTCCGTTGTAGTCCTGACCAGTCTGATCGGGTGTTCCTAAGCCCGTTTTAGTGTAGTCCCCCTGAGTTCTCGATCTGAGCAGTGGGGGAAAATCCTTCTTGGGACGGGTCAGTCCAAGTGTATTCCACCATGAAATCCGCGATAGCTTACCCCTTCAATGCTGACCGGAATCTGAACTCGATATCGTATTAGCTGAGCTCAACGGACCATTGCACCAGCCTGCCGGAGATCTCCGTCTTTTGGAGGATCTTCTTTAGTGGTTAATTAGTTAACACCACGATGGTGTGAGCTTGGAAATAAGGCCTCAGCCTTCTGGACGAGATAATGAGCGCGTAGGCCAACTTCTCCAATTTGGGGTAATGGACTTCTGCACCCAACAACGTTTTGGTGATGTAATAAATTGGTTTTTAGTGGCTAGCCTCCTCCCTGATTAGTGCCACACTTACCACAGTTTCAGATACCACCAGGTACAAGTACAATTCCTCTCTGTTGACCGAGCTCGAGAGCAAGGGTGGCTTGGCCAGGTACGTCTTAAGCTCAGAAAAAGCTCAGTCGCATTCTTCGATCCAAACAAAGGCCTTCTTTAAGATCTTTAAGAAGGGAAGGCATCTATCTTATGCCCTTGAAACGAACCTGTTGGTCCATGTGTAGGCAACCTAGAGGAGGGGGGGGGGGTGAATAGGTTGTAGACAAAATTAAATAATTTTAAACACTTTTTTGTTTCTTTTAAAACTTAATTCTAACAAGAAGAATTAATTGAAAAACAGAGGAATAAATAAAATCAAGATGTAGGAAATAAAGAGACAAAAAGAAGAAGAGGAATGCAAATCACAAGACCAAGACGTATAGTGGTTCGGCCAAATCCCGACCTACGTCCACTCTCTCAAGCAACACTTAAGTTTCCACTATGGGGAAGTGCTTACGGGTGCACTCCAAATCGTGTACAGAAGATTTACTGGATCTATTCTAAACCAGGAAGCTTTGCAGGAGCACTTCCAGACCCAGAGGCTTTGCAGGAGCACCTCCAAACCTTGTACATAAGTTTTGCTGGGTCTCTTCTAAATCATGAATCTTTATAGGAGCACTTCTAGACCTAAAGGCTTTGCAGGAGCACCTCCAAACCTAGAAACTTTGCAGGCTCGCTTCCGGACCTTGAATGAGTTGATTCCGGGCTCAAACTCTAAGCCTGAGTGAATCTTCAAGAGAGCTTTGACAGTCCCTGTTTTTGTAGCACAGTAGTGTCCTCCTTTAAATGAGGTGATATACAATTGAATCTCACTACAAAGTAATCTCTCTCTCTCTCTCTCTCTCTCTCTCTATATATATATATATATATATAATGGTTTTACAATCAATACAATAAAAGGAGAAGAGAAAATTACAAGTCTGATTGAGGAACAAAAACCAAAAGCTCAATAAATTGGAAATATAATTTTGAGCAGTGAAATAGTAAAATGAGAGTTGGACGTGAGAATTAAAAATTGTTTGCACTTGTTTCACCAACCATTTTATGTTTGAAAAGCTCTTCTTAAATAGGCTTCATAATTGAGAATGCTAAAGACGAGTACTGTAGCCGTTGGAGCAATTAATAGAGCAATTAATGCTCTGAACATATCCGTTGTTAACTTCAGGATTTGAACCAGTGCAAAAGGTGTCGAAACCTTTGTTGATGAGCTGGAACCTTTTCAGATGAGCTGAAACCTTTTCCTGATGACCAGAAACCTTTGGGCTCCAGAAAGTCAGCATTGATCTTCAAAGCAAACATTTCACCTCATTCTTTAGTGAGCTGGAACCTTTCGGCTTCCAGAAAGTTGGGTGCTGAATTTTATCAAACGTTTCACCTCCTCTCTCCATGACCCGAAATTTTTTGAGAGATTCGGACTTAGGATTTTCAGAACATGTTATCAAACTTCTAACAATCATAAATCTTTTGTCCGAACTCCAAATTAGGAAATTTTATATCTAGATTATATCCCTTGAAGTCTTCTTTCCAATCGTTCAAGAATCACCTTAAAATTCCATGTGTGGAAAAAGTTATGACCAAAATACCGAAGGTATGTCAGAGGCGATTTTCTAGATTCGAAAT
>JAULLH010002193.1:0-15627 GCA_035668455.1 Sarracenia alabamensis
TGTCCGGAGGACTTTTTAGACTGCTCTTGGGGACATTTTCAGGGTTCGGTGAAGTTTGCTCTTCCTCCTTCTCTGTGTTCTCTTCACTGAGAGTCTCCACATTATACTGCTCCACAGCCACTGCCTTTTAAGACTCTGTTTCAGCATTCTACTCCTTATTCAGGGAGCCATCTTGTATATCTTTTCCTGTCACAAGATCTTGACTACTATGTGCAATGACTTCTCATGGAACAAGAGTTGAAGAAGAGGGAAAAGTCTGAAATTTTTTTTGGGTAATTAATTGTAGCATAAAAGAAATAAAAAAATATAAAAATACAAGGGGCATTCCCCAGGCCTTACAACCTAAAAGAAACCCACTACGATCAACTACAAACAGAACAACGCTAAAGTTCAAAGAGAACTAAAAACACATAACACAAATCATAATCAATGCCAAACATCGGCTAAACAAAAATACCCTATCATAGAGAAAATGGTCATCATAGAATGGTACTGCCTAGCATTCCCGAACCTTCAACTGCTTGGAGGAGCAGCGAGGCTTGGGAGGCTGGGCTACAAGGTGGTAAAGAGCAGCATGCTAGATCAGCGGAGGGGGTGGAGCGACATGGCTGAGAACCGGGTTGGTCTAAGACAAAGCAGCGACGTTGAAAAGCAGGCCTTGCCGAGCGGAGAGTATGAGCAACTGGCTGACCAACAACTGGAAAGCTTGAAACACGGGACTAAGACTATGAGTAACCCTGCCTAGCACGCTGCACCATGGGCATCGCAGCGTCAAACTTGACTACATCCATCCTCTTTTTTTGGGTAATTAAATGATTTATAAAAATGAGAAACTTACAAATTTACAAGGGGCATTCCCCAGGCCTTACAACCCAAAGAACCAACACAAAATTACCCAAAGAGAGAACTACTATACTAAGACCAAAATAATATTTACATCAAAATTGCACCCAGATAATTACCCAAAATTGCACCCAGATACCTAAGATTTCACCTTTCCACACACATTATCCAAACAAAACAAAAAACAAAGGCCAAAAAACTGCACATTCAGGACCTTACACATGCTATCACCATTCCATAGCAGCAAAGGGTTGAAACCTGGGGAATACCCCTTGTAAATATGTAATATTTTATTTTTTAATGTTACAATTACCTTACCCAAAAAAAGGGTTGAAACCAGGGAGAATCAACACTGCGGCATAGCCAGCGAACATGTCTTCCAAAGCTTCCAAAAACCAACTTAGCAAAGCCAAAATTCAACACAGGGATCCAGTGAGACCGAAGCTAATACTGATAATATGGTGAGACACTTTCAGAACATGTACCCCTAACCAAAATAGGGATTAAGCTAGAACAAAACAACATGATAACCAAAAAAACAACATGATAATTAATTACCCCAAAAAAAATATGATAACCTAATGGTCACAGTAATTTAGGAAGGGGATCCTAAAGCCCTTCAAAAACCAGAGTCAAAAGGGGAGGAGGATCCCAGCCTGATTCACAAAAACCACAGCAATCCTACGAAAAAGGCTAACAAAAACTACTTATCACACACCCACACACGCACGCACACATCCCTTACAAAGGCCGTAAGGGGAAGGCACTATACAAACTTAAAAGTTGCTATGTACAGCCCAACATAGCTAGGCTAAACAATAACCAAATAAAAACAAAAAAAAAATAAGCCAAAACGGGAGGGTGCGTAGTGTGTGCGATTCTGGTGATTCTCAGGGGTGCCCTTAGGGCGTTGCCTCCAGCGAAATAAGGTAGACGATGAAGAAGAGGATGTCTTCTGGACAAGCAAAGGGGAGATCAATGATGAGAAATCCCCACAACAAAGTGATTTCATCTAATAGATACGCTGTGTTACCTCCTGACTTTGGTGATTATGAGGGGTCTTTCCCCTCGTTAGCGGGGAGAAAACCTAGCGTCCCGAAATCTCAGATGGCTTATTCCGCTCCTGTTGCCTTAGCGCTTACAGCGGAGGAGGACCCTCTGGGTCAGATGATCGAGGATGCGTGGAGTCCTTTTACTCCGAATGACGATTCTCTATCCCAAGAGGAATGGGATAAAGTTGAAAAACGGTTTGAAAAGCTTGCCCTAAAAGCACTGGAGAAGGCAAAAAAAGGACGAAGCCCTTTAAACGATACTGACTTGGGATTGGTTATCGATTGGTTAGCTTGGTACAGGCGTTTGCCTTCCACGGATGAGCTAAGAAAGGAACTCGATTTCGTTTCTCCTGTTAAGGTGAATCCAAAGTCGGTCTGGGTGGAAAAAAGGAGCACTAGAGCGGTTAAAGAAGAGGTAGAAGCTGATACTCATCATGAGGTTAAGGGAGGTCCAGAAATCAAAAAAGAGGCGGTCCCGGAAGCCTCTATCTCTGGACCTAAGGTATCGTCTATGGATGAAGACGAAGACAAAGGTGATGAAGGAGGTTCGGGTGATGGAGAACAGGATGATGGATTTTCAGATTCGAGTGGGTCCGACTCTGTACCCGAAAAGGGGGATTGCGAACAGGTTGAAGACGCGAACCAGGGCTCGGGTGCTATTCAGGTATCTCTTCCTGATTCTTCCCCTGCTTGCGAGGCTGGTGTGTATACTGACTCTGAAAGAAGGCTTAGCCTGGCCCTTGAGGACATTCGAGAAGGGGATAATGGTGATGAGAATTTTTGTGCACACCACATGTTTGACAAATTGCCACAAAATGTTTGCTCCTATTTAGATGCCAACAAGTCTAAGCTTGGAGGTATCTTGAAGTCTGGGAACTCGGATTTTGTCCAGATTTAGGCAAAGAGGGGAATGCTAGCTATGTTGCCGTCACTGAGATTCAGGGGCTTGCTGTGCCGTTGTACAAGACTCAGGTTGGGGCGCCAAGGCCACCTACGGGTTTAGCTCCTAGGCCTTCTGTTGCACAAGGCGAGTTGAATAGATCATGGGCAAAAGTTGTTACTTCTAGCAGAGGTCCTAACCTTGATGGTGGTTTCCAAAGACTTAACCAACGAAGCTCCTCAGGTAGGTTGGATTATTTTGAGCCCAAAGAAATAGGTATTATTGATATTGAAGAAAGTTTGGTTGATGATCTTTTTTGGTTGATGATCTATCTTGGGGAAATTGCCTGGTTGGATATTTTCTTGATTCAAAGCTCCCATTTGGCCTAGTAAGAGCCACAGCCATGTCTTTATGGAGACATGAGGGGCTCTTGGAAGTTTCGGGAAATGAAAGCGTCTTTTTCTTTTTTAAGTTCAAAAGCCTGCCGCAATTGAATAATATTCTTGAGAAGGGGCCCTGGCATTTCTCCGGTAAGCTTTTCATTCTGCGTAAGTGGCGCAAACGGCTAAGATTAACTAAATATGTGTTGACAAAAATTCCGATTTGGGTAAAATTCTTTGACCTTCCCCTGGAGTTCTGGAATACCAAGTGTCTTAGTAGAATTGCAAGTGCTATTTGTATCCCATTATTTCTTGACAAAGCAACGGACTCTAAGCAGCATATTTCTTTCGCTAGAGTTTGTATTGAAATTAATGTAACTAAGCCGCTACTTCAATCGGTTTTTGTGAGATGTGAAGGTGAAGAAATTGAAGTTCCTGTGGAGTATCAAGGGCTCCCGTCTATGTGTATCCGATGTAATGCTTTTGGACATGAATCTTTGAATTGTGAAGATAACCTTGTTGGTAGGAAAGAAGAAGTATCTCGAGTAGTTTCGGGGATGGATTCTGAGTCCTCTGACTCAGTAGATTGGGTTATAGTAAGGAAGAAAAGGAATGGTAAGAAGATTAGGGTGCAGGAGGAAAGCAAGCCGCATTTGGAGCCTATGTTTGAGGTGAGCCGTGAAAAGAAGAATTCTAAGCTCGATGTTCCACCCGTTGGGTAGCCTACCGTGCGTCCTCATTGCTTTGTGAGGCCAGTTGACCAGTTTTGTAGCTCTAGACTAGCCCAGCCTGGTGCTGCTCCCATCAGGCCCGTAAAGTCTGCTAATGCAGCCTGTTGCTCTACCCTTCCTCCTAGCCCTGCTTCCCGCGCCTCTATGCTCCTCCAAGCCGTAGAAGGTGCGGGTAAGATGGGTAACGATCTGAGATGTTGAGTTGCTGCTATACTATCATGAGCACTTGATTCTGTTTTGGAGCTGTTTGTTGTATATTGCTGCTTTGGGTGCTAATTATTTCTGGAAAATGTTGATATGTTCGACTTATTTCAGTATGGAGTTTTGGCTAGCTGCTGGGATGTTAGGCAGCGTTTTGTGTAGGCCGATTGTTTGGCTTTGGACTATGTATTTGGCTTGGTTATGTTTTGTTATGTTTGTAAATGCCTGGGGAATACCTCTTATACATATGTAATTTTTTTCTATTTTTTATGATACTAGTTACCTTATCCCAAAAAAAAATTTGGTGTCAACCCTTGTGTCAACCCTTTCTTGTGGATTTGGTGTCAACCATTTTCTTGTGTGATGCAATACTAATCAAACAATTAGATGTTGACTCTCAAATGCTTGGTGTCATCACTTTGAGCAAAAGTTCTTGGATCAAATTTGAGTTCAAATTAGGAAATTAAGAATTAACTTAAACTTAATCTAATATTTTTAGAATAAAATATAAAATACATAAGAAAAGCCCCTGGGCTAGCAATCTTTCCTTTTTTGATGATTGACAACATTTTTTAAAAAAGTTTTTCATTGAAGGTTATAGGTTCAAAATGTAATAACCCGAATTTTTGGAGTTAACTTTATTTAGAGAAAAGTATATAATTAATTACAAAAATTAAAATTTTAATATAAAGTTACTAAAATTATTTATTTCCAAACATAAAGTAATTAGAAAGATACATTAAGTACATTAATTAACATAATACATTAAAATAGTATACCATAATTTTTCTAAATCCTAGAAAGATTCACCAAAATCATTCTAAATCCAAAAAAGATTCACCAAAATCTTACTAAAACCTAGAAAGATCCACCATAATCTTTCTAAATCCTAGAAAGATTCGCCAAAATCTCTCTCTTTCCATTGTCATGGCCTTGGGAAGGACACTAGGTATGCATTCGCTTACTTGTAAATTTGTTTTCTTACACCCGCATCATGACTTCCACTAAGCACATTTTGTATATATATATATATCATGCCCATGCTTGCTTGATCACACCATCCTTTTAGCTACATTTTTCTCTTCCAAAACACTAATTGTTGTGAGCCAAGAATGATATAGTGAGACATACAGAGAGAAAGAGAAGAAGCTAGGAGCAACACTTAGAATTTTCTAAGTATTGAAGGCTACACTTGTGGATCCAAGCTTCAACAACCTCATCTCATTCATCATCATCTCAAAGATAGGAATGTATTCCCTTCTTTATTCTTCTTTTATAATCATTTTACAACTCAAATCCATTATGCATGTAACTCTTTTTGGGATTGAACCACTTTAATATTTCTGGACAGCAAATGAACCCACACTTTTTGTGTTATCTTTCATCTGAGACTTGAATCAAACCATTTGGACAGGTAAATAAGAGATATTAATATTCTACCCAAATGGTGCAAATCTGTACCCGTTTTGGAACAAGGACAAAGCCACCTCTCAATAATGTCGTTCGGCCTAACCCAAAGCATGGAAGGTCTTTCTAACATCAATATCAAACTACCGTAAAATTTTGAGGTTAAAACAATAAGGAAATAGTTATCTTGAAATTTTATACTAAAGTTGTAAAAAAATTTCTAAACGGAAAATAGGATTGTTAGATCAAAAAGTTTATCCAAACACCATTTTATGTACAGAGATCCATTTTGGGAGAAAATAGTGCAAAACGTTAGATTAATGTGTTTTGTTTCTAACCCAACTTGAATTACTGAAAAATCTTTTTGAATGAGGAAGATATAACTGTTATGCCCAAGAGTGTCAAATCTGGACACTCTATGGAATTATTTTTATATTAAATAAAAAATAATAGATTTTTGAAGGTCAACTTCCAGTACTTCTTAATACATGTATCTATCACCATATAAAATTTTAAAATTTTTAGTTAAGTTTAGATTCCATTTTCTATTTTTGCAAACGAAGTGGACAGTTATGTCCAAACAGAGGTTTAGGTTCAGATTAGGTACAAAAATTTTAAATGATAAAACAAGAGCGTTGGGATCCTTTTTAGAAAAAAAATGTAAACCTGAAAAGTTGTTGCTAACATATTAAATATGCTAAATACCAAATTTCATAATTTTGACCGTAGTATTTTGTTTTACATGATTAAATCACAGTAGTAATTTTTTTTTTTTTTTGGATGAATGTCATAGTAGTAATTTATCACTTAATGTTGCGAATTTGTTAGTTAAAAGATTGTTTATGTTATAGTCATGTACGTTTTTGACTTAGCATGAAATGGACTTGTTATGTGGCATGTTAGCAAAAATTCTAAGATTGTAAAACTCCCCAGCGACCTTAAAATTGCATCTTTAACATGAATTTTATATGTTAAGAGATGATTGGTTTAAGAATATATATGAAGTTTGATTAAATATAGATTTGGAGTATGTTTTGGTAATAAGTAATTACATTATATTTAATTATTATGTCTTGCATATTCATACTTATTAAGCATTTCACGGCATACTACATTCTATCTCGGGTTTATGGGAAAATTTTTAAATAGCATGGTGATGAGGGAAGGTCCATTGCGTCATAAGCCGTCTTGCGTCGTTCCACACCTTTTCTGTCATTTCGCATGCTATTGAAGAACCGATCTAACATCATTAATCACATACAAGTAATAAGGCGGGATCGTATAGATAACGGGGATGGGTGGTGAAAGGCATAACGCATGAGAGCGTAAATGGTACCGCGGTGTTAGGTACTCACTTGTGGGAGTGTAGTACTTGTTGGGTATATTCTCTCGGTGAGAATGGAAAATCATGGTTTGTCTTGAAAACTTATATCGCCCCTTATCAAAGAGCATCTTGTTATATACTCTCGATTATCATGGTCATAAAACATAAGTTTTTCTTATATTGCTTTATTTATAGTTTATCTATTGTTCATACACTGCCTAGTCTGTTTTGTTCAATGTTCAAGATATACGTTGCACTTGTTGTATGGTATTATATTTGCTAGAATAGTGGGGTACGGATTGTTTCTGCTGGGCTTTGTAGCTCATGGCATTTTAAATACCAGATGACACAATAGGACAGGAAGACGATGGATTGACTCAGGAGGGCGACCAATATGAACAAGCCGGTGAGGAGCGGCTACCGCAGGAGGAAGATGGAGTCAGCGTCCCGAGACTCGTGCACCTTGATAACTGCCTTTAGATTTCCTTTCCAGTGCCCGTATTATTTTTGTTTAATTCGAAAGAATGTAAAATACTTAACTACAATTTTATTGGAAGTTTTATGGATTTTTTTTGAGTTTATGTATTTGTCTTTATTTTAAGTATAACAAAAATTTTGTTTGATTTTTTTGTTCTCTAAAGGAAAATAAATTAATATTGGCGTTTCTGAAATTCGGAGCGTCACACAAGAACTCCCATTGTCAACATGCACGAAATAATCTCATTAATCAAAAGTTATTAAACCCACAATATGCATATACAAATCAATTTGTAACTTAGTCTTGATAGTTACCCATTTATAAAACATATCAACTATACATTATAGTTAACAAGTGTAAATAACTACTGAAACATGGTATTGCAACCAAATAAACTTCATGCATTCATTCAACAAACTTAGATCAATAAGCATTTCATGTTTACCATAAATTTTAAGAATATGAAACACAAATAACAAGTTTTTAAATGTATCCCCTTTTGTCAATCACAAAATTTTTTACAGAATTACAGAAGTTGATACAAAAAAAAAGTTCAAAGGTAGAAGAAACTGGCTCAAAAATACCTTATGCAAAAAAAAAAAAAAAAAAAAAAAACTGGTTCAAAAATCTATGGGGTCATTACTCTTAGCTTTTCTCTTAAAACTCCATATCAGCTGCAAACTAGGACTTCTTCATTGCATATCTTTCTTTAATGTATATTTTTTTTTGTTTTGTTTTTTTGGGTAATTAATTGTGTCATAAAGAAAAGAAAAAAAATAAACATGTTTACAAGGGGCATCCCCTAGGCAATACAAAGCTAAACAAAAAAAATAAACACAAATGCAAACTAAACACCCAAGGGGCTGAAAACTAAACTACCTAACAAAGCTAGATGCCGAAACAGCTAAACAACAAGAAAACAAAAAAAACCAACCACTAATAATCACCAACCAATAGCAAATGCCCCATAAGAAACTAAACACCACTATGATCAACACTAAAGGCCACTACAGGAGCAGAGAAAAGAACCCAAGGAGCAAAACACTTGGGAACACCACCGAGCAGCAAGACAGCGGCCACGGACGGCCATAACCAACGCAACAAATCAACAAGCAAAACACCAATCGGATTCACTCCTGCGGCAAACGGAAGCCAGACTGCGGCAGAAGGAGACCCCAGCAATCAACATCTTCAAGACATCATGAACATCTTTAATGTATACTAACTTCTCAGTTATCTTTTCTTCTTTAGCTAACATATCCAAGTATGTCTTAGGTGCAGCTGTCCTTTTAGCTTCCATCCTTGCTGATTTCTCCACTTTGGTTTACTTGGGCTTTTTTTGTTTGGGATCATCAGAAGTAAGGTCATCTGCTTTTCCCGTGCCCTTTTTGGCTTTCTTTTCTCTTGCCTTCTTCTTCTCTCTTTCAATCTACTCTGCTACCTCAACCTTCCTTTTTATATTAGCTATCAATCTCTCCTCCTCTTCAGCTGTCTTTCTCTTTTTTTTCTATTGCCTTATTCACCTTCTCTATTGCATCGTCTTTTCTTTATTAACTTGTTTTCATCTTTTCTTAAATAAATCTTATTTTTTTAATTAAAAAGAGATCATAGAGGAAAGAAAAGTGAGGGAGTGATCTGGGTTAGTTGTGGGATGTCTAGTTGACTCCAGCTCGGCCACCTCTCTTGTTGTTCATTTGGGTGGTGTTGATGATTGAGAGGCTTTCTTAGCTACTATTGCTGCTTCTTTTTCTTTCTCTTCTTATCTTCCTCTAGTTCTCTCTTGGCTTCTCTTTCTATCTCTTAGATATGCCTTTGACTACCGACTTGTTCAGCCATTAACTTTTTTCTAGCTTTAGTTAACTTCATGGATCTCAACCTAGCCTCAGTAGGGGTTTCCTTAGAATAGAATTGATTCCCCCAAGCTCCTTGTATCGATTCAATATGATCTTTGATGAGCTTAAAGTTATAAATGACTATTAACATAAGTCCTTTATCATACCTTTTTCTCACCTTCTTGAGAATATTAATGTTTGCTTTAACTATTTGATTAACACTTACCTTAATCTTTTCAGCAAGAACATTGATCATTTCACCAAGAATTGTTCCAGAATCACAAGTGTCTGAAAGCTCTTTGGAGAGCCCATAAAAAAACTTATCGAATATGTTCTAGGAAAGTGTAGAGAAGTGGTTAACCACAGTTTGAAGGTTGAGTAAAGAGGAAACAACCTTATGCGAAACCTTTGGGGAGCTGCCCAAGAAGGTCCTAGAAGCTAAAAATCAGCTTGCGGATCTCCAGTTGCAGCTGGATCATTGCCCGAGTGATGTTGAAATGCAGAGGCAGGAAAGGGAAGCCTATGACAGGCTTATGGAGCTAAAAGTTGCTGAGCAAAGTTTTTATAAAGAGAAATCTAAGATACAATGGCTTAATCTGGGGGACCAAAATACAAGTTTTTTCCATAAATCCCTGAACTTTCAAAGAAACAAATCTCGGATTGACTCATTAATCCGATATGATGGATCTGTATGTGTATCCAAAGAAGAGGTTGTAGAAAATATAGTTGAATACTACATGAAACTGTTTGGTTCAACGATGACCCTGAATGATGCCACCCAAGAAGTTATAAATAGTGTTGTGAATTAGAAGATCTCAGTTCATAATGCTAAATTTATGGGCAGGGAAGTTTTACTAAGACTAAAATTAAAGATGTGTTTTGGTCTTTAAAAGCTAACAAAGCCCCAGGTCCAGACGGATTTTCGGCGGGTTTTTTCAAGGATGCGTGGAAGGTAGTAGGAAATGATGTTGTAAAGGCTATTAAGAGCTTTTTCGACTCGGGAGGGCTGCTAAAGGAGGTAAATACCACTATTGTTGGTTTGATCCCAAAAGTTCCAAATCCTTCCTCTGTAAAGGATTTTAGGCCTATATCTTGTTGTAACACTTTGTATAAATGCATAACTAAACTCATTGCAAATAGAATCAAGAGTGTTTTGCAAGAGGTAATCTCCCCTTTTCAATCTGCTTTTGTACAAGGCAGACGTATTGCGGATAATATTTTTCTCTCACAAGAAATTTTGCGAGATTATCAGAAACAGGATAAGGGCCCTCGCTGCGCTCTCAAAGTCGATATAATGAAAGTGTACGACAATGTTAATTAGGACTTCATGATCATGGTTCTAAAGAGTATGGGTTTCCCTCTCATAATGATTAATTGGATAAAGGAATGTATTTCATCTCCTTCTTTCTCAATTTGTATTAATGGTGAGCTAAATGGTTTTTTCCAAGGAAAGAAGGGACTGCGCCAAGGAGATCATCTCTCGCCATATTTATTTGTTATGGCTATGGAAGTTCTGTCGGGATTATTGGCAAAGTATACGGCAGAAAGATCGTTTAATTACCACTGGAGATGCAAGAAGGAAAGAATTGTCCATTTGGCCTTTGCAAACGATCTTATGGTGTTCTCTAGAGTCGAAGTCAAGTCTATCCAGGTGATAAATGAGGCTCTAGATAGTTTCAATAAGATATCTGGTTTGACTCCAAATCCTTCAAAAAGTGATATTTTCTTTTCTGGGGTGGAGAAACCTGTCAAAGAGGAAATTCTACAGGTGATTGGCTTTAGAGAAGGGTCCCTTCCAGTGAAGTATTTGGGTGTCCCTCTTATAATGATAAAATTGAGTTATAAAGTTTGCAAACCCCTCATTGAAAGAATTGTGACTACCATTAAAGGTTGGACCAGCAAATATTTATCCTTTGCAGGCCGGTTGCAGCTTATTGAGTCGGTGCTTTTCTCAATGCAAGTTTTTTGGTCCTCTCTCTTCATTCTCCCCAAGCGGGTTTTTAAGGAGGTGGAATCGATTATTAGGGCTTTCCTATGGAATGGCCCAGAACTTAAATCTTTTGGAGCAAAGGTTGCTTGGTCTGATGTTTGTTATCCCAAGAAGGAAGGGGGCTGGGTATCAAATCTTTGATTATTTGGAATAAAGCTGCAATAGCTAAGTACATTTGGTCCCTTCTCACAGGGGGTATAAAGTCCATATGGTGTATGTCGATTAAATCCAATTTACTCCGGGGTAGATCCTTTTGGGGAATTAAAATTCCTAATCTTGCCTCTTGGTGTTGGCGGAAGATGTTACAACTCCGACCTATGGTAAAAGAGTTTCTAAAATATGAAATTGGAGATGGAGAGGACACTTTTCTCTGGTGGGATCCTTGGCACGTATGGGGAAGTATTGCAGAGTATAAAGGACTCCGTATTATCTATGACTCGGGCCTTGAAAAATTGTCAAAGGTCAAATCTATTGTTAATGGAGGGATGTGGAAGTGGCCCTCGACTGTAACTTGTGACCTGATAGAGATGAGGGAAGCCACAAGCTTTTTTCCAATTGAGGGGAAGAAAGACAATGTTATTTGGAATATAAATGGATGCTCTTTCTCTATTAAAGCGATGTGGGAAAAACCAAGACCTAAAAGGGATAGATCTGTTTGGGCAGATCTGATATGGTTCCAACAATATGTTCCTAGATTCAGTTTTGTCCTCTGGATCGTAGTGAAGGGTAGGCTTTTTACGGGGGATAGAATGCAACTTTTTGCTATGTCTGGGGATTTCAGATGCAGTCTCTGTTCAGCAAAAAAGGAATCTCACGATCATCTGTTTTTTATTTGCCCCTTTTCAAAGAAAGTTTGGCTTTGGGCTCTTCAGAAATGTAATGTAGATTGTTGGACAAATTCTTGGAGGGGTTGGGTAGGCTGGTTTAGTGAACATGCAAAGGGTAAATCTCTTAAAGCTTCAGTAATGAAGCTAGCTCTGTCATCCTCTATTTATTTCCTTTGGCAAGAAAGGAATTATCATATATTCCAACATAAGAGCAAGCCTGTTGAAGGCCTCGTTAAAGTCATTGAATCTGCTATTAGAGGGATATTATCCATTAAGAGAAGAGTTTCTAGATCTCCGGCAAACGTTGCTATCCATACACAGTGGGGACTTCCTGAAAATATTTTCGAAACATGCCCTATTTTCTTTTAAATTGGGAGTTAATATGGATTTCTCACTTGGTATCTTGATGTCTATGTTTTTTTTTGTGTTATAGGTCCTTTTGGATCCCAAGGAAGAGAACCAGAAGCGATTGGCGCAAATAAATCACTTTGTTTGCTGTGTGGGGCAGTGCAGCAAACTCGCAGGAGTTGGGCGTAGAATAAGTAGCAAAATGCTACACTTTGATTGGGTAACTTTTGTTTTGTTTTGTTTTTTTTTTTTTTTGTTTTTGCCTAGCTATATGGGATGTACATAGAAATTGTTAGTGCCTTCCCTTACGGCCTTTGTAAGGGGCGTGTGTGAGTAGTGCGTGGGTGGTTTACATGATTTGTTTTGCTTGGTCTTAGGTGTGGATCCTCCTACCTTTTAGACTTAAAAGAGTTTGGGATCCTCTATCTTATTTTCTGTTAATTTAAGGTTAAATTAGATGTTTTTACATTTGGTTTTGGGCTGCATTTTAGGCAAATGTGTTTTCTTTTCGCAGCTGAGGTTACTTCTTTTCCCAATTTGTTGTAATTAAAGGTTGCTGAATTTTGGTAAGGTGGATGCTTATTTCGGTCTGATACAACAGGTCAAAGGTTCTACGAGCTATTGTTGTTGTTGGGATGAATTTTGGTTGCTTTGTTTGCTTCGTGTTATGTTCAGATAGGCATAGTAGCCTCTGTTGGAGCTCTTCCTTCGGCTTCAAATTGAGGTTTCTGCTGTCAATTTTCGGAGCAGCATTTTTGGTCTCGTGTGGAGTTTTCGTAGTTGAAGTGGAGTTTTGTGGCATAGTTTCTTGTGTAGTTTTGGTTTTTTGTGTAGCTTTCAGATAGGCTTGTTTCTTGAGTCTTGGAATGTTCAAAGTTTTTGTGCTGCCTCTTTCTTGTCAGTAGCAGCGAGCTTCAAGGTGGAAAATGGTTTAGGCCTGTTGGGAGTTGTATTAAGCCCTCATGTTTGGTGCTTATGAGGTTGTTATTTGCTTTTGGTACATAGCTTTTCTCTCTTTGGGTAATTGGGTGTGGGTTTCTTTTGGGTTGTAAAGACTGGGGAATGCCCCTTATAAATGTGTAAGTTTCTTTTTTCTAATAAACATTTAATTACCCAGAAAAAATAAATTTATGCCCATTTGATTTTAATTTGGGTTGTGGACTACCTTGGGAATAAATAGATTTTTTGATTATCTGGACTATTTGGTTTCCCGTCCACTGTGGCCCTCCCTTTGATGGATTTTATGGTTTATCAGCTAGGGGAAGTCATGTTTAATGAGGGCTCTTGGGGGCCATTTAGCAGGGTGTTGCTAACCTTTGCTTCACTCATATTCGATGGTAGAGCTCCTCTCGGGGATGGCCTAGAGCGCTCTTTGCTGGGTTCCCTGGTTCAGTTATTTGTTTGGCGGATTTGGGGGGTTGGCCTGTGCTTGATTTCTTGATCTGTGGTTTCTGGGGATGATCTGTTTGTTTGGCTTCTGTTGGCTTGCCAGGGGTCCATCTACCTCTGGTACACTCTCCCTGTCTCCTGAGGATCTTTGACTTACTTGGTTTTCTCATAGCTGTGTTGTCGATAGAGCTTCTTGGGTTTGGGGTTGATTTCTCCCTAGCTAGGTTGTGCTTTGGTTTCAGGTTCTGCTTTCCCTAGTAGATGTGTGCTTATCCTTATCCTTTTTCCCACATTAGTTGGGGGTGTGACTATCACTGAGGGGTTGAGTCCACTTTAGAACGGGTGTACGCTATGAACTGGACCTTTAGTTGCTCTAGTTTGGGGCTATTTCTCCCCCTGGCTGGGGTGGTTTTGTCATAGGATCTATCTCGAAAAGGTGCCTCATGACGTTTGCTATCGAGGAGCTTTCTTTGGCTTCAGGTTCTGCTTCCCCTAGTAGAGGTGTGCTTATCCTTATCCCTTTCCCCCCATTAGTTGGGGGTGTGACTAAGACTGAGAGGTTGAGTCCATTTTGGAATGGGTGTATGCAATGATCTGGAATTTTGTCTTTTTTTTTTGGGGTAATTGACAGTGACATAAAAAAAGAAAAGAATTACATATTTACAAGGGGCATACCCCAGGCCTTACAACCCAAAATAAACCCACCAACAAAACATAATCCTTGCAAAAACATACTGTCAATCGATGATTATCCCAAGGCGTCAATCCAAAAAACATATCTAGCAACATACCCAAGGGCCAATTTCCCAGCTACATAACAGTGAAAAACTACCTCTACATATGCTAAGGAAACCAAACTTGCAGCAAGCAAACAGCTACCGTAAAGGCATCCAAAACTATAAGCCCGTATGTTCCAGCAGCAACATGAAATCACCTGGAGCAGCAGCCCAAATTGACCAACATAAAGGCATCTGGAGCAGCAACATGAAGGCACCTGGGACCGCAGCAAACATAAAGTCACCATTTCTTCTCGTAAGTAGCCAAATTGACCAACCCGCAGGCAAAACATCTGGGCACTTCCAATTTTCCAAACCAACTTGAGACCCATAAGGGCATATCATCCTCCCGAGGCCCTCTGCAACAAAACTGGAAGCAAGCCCCAAGAGGCAAACTTGAGGAGGCACAAAACACATACCATCTTCATGAAGCCAGCAGGACAGCTAGTTAAAAACCGAAAGCATGAGTTCCATACGCATAGAAAACTGTGAGTATACCAAGATATGTGTATAACTTAATTTAAGATACAACCGAATTGGCAAAAGCAAAGGGGATAAGGACTCACAGTCCATATAATCTGGGGGAAAAAAGGGATATGAAACCAACCCAAACCCAGATATAAAAACACACCCACCCACTCACGCACACGTCCCTTACAAAGGCCGTAAGGGGAAGGCACTAAACAAAAAACGCTATGTACAACCCAAAACATAGCTAGGCAAAATGAAGGAAAGGAAAACCTGCAGTATAACCCAAAGAGAAATAAACCACAAAACCAAAATCTAGTAAAAAACCAGCAGCTCACTGCACTACCTGTAACAACTGGTGCATAGCAAGGCCAAAAGAACAAAGTACAGACTACCAGAGGCAACCAGAACCCTGTTGCATCGAAAGCTAGCAGCAAAGTTGGAGTTCCCCCTGCTACAATGCATAGACCCTGCGAGTCCTTTTCCTCGGGATCCATGTTGACCATTCACTTTTCCTTTGCATAGTCTCTACGAGTCAGCTTCCTAGAGATCCAGCAAGACCTATAACAAGATTAAAACACCGAAAGAAATACATCACAAAATTATATCAAAACTAGCTCTTTTCCAAAGATTTTTTTGTGTAAAACCCCATTTCAGTTGGATCTCTACATTGGCAGGGGACCTCGGCACATTCCTTCTAA
>JAULLH010002194.1:0-10243 GCA_035668455.1 Sarracenia alabamensis
CAGAGAGATCACCTCCACTAACCAAATCAAGAGCAACGGAAACTCGGTTCTGTCGAGGTGTACATCTATTCGTCATGTTTGTCGTACTAGTCTCATTACTCAGAGCTTTCCTGTGAACATTTAATAACTGTTGTTCTTGCTTCTTGCCAATATATCCTGCACACTGTCTGATTTGTTCACCTGCGCACTTGTACTACCTCGTCGCTTTCGTGTACATCTACGCTTATTTCGTGTGCTTTTATGCAACTATTGTCCATCTTGATCACCCATACACTACGTATGTGTATGTTGTCTACATATACTACTCATCTGACGCCTGACGGTAACTTTACATGTCACAACACTCCCTACAATCCTATATAGATTGTTAACCATCTATCCCTGCAATACATCCTTGTTTTCCTTCGAAACCCAAAGAACTCCACCTCCGGATAAGAACATGCAACTTCTCGAATCCAGCATCCCCAGGTAAATCAAAATTTTCCTTAGATTTGGCACATGTCTAACCCCGGTCAAAATAAATACAGTCCCGTCAGATCTATAAAATCGTACTGTTCCTATACCATAAACTCTACTCACTATATTGTTTATCATCCTGACAGTACCCCCATCGCATGACTGATATGTATTAAAGTATTTTCTGACTACACACATGTAGAACGAACATCCAAAATCTAATATTCAATTTAATTTTTTTGTGATGAAGTAACCATAAGCACTTTTAACCCTTCATAATTCAAGCTCTCTGTAACCGCAGTATTTGATGATTACTCTTTTCCCTTATTTCCTCTTTAGATGGTCTTCATTGTCATTATAAAAATACGTATTTTTGTAACATCAAGACTTGGAACGATCTTTCTTCTTAGACCCCTCCCACCTCACTGTCGCACGACCTCTGACTTCCTCATTGTTTGATGCAGCAACCATGATGCCCTCTCCTTGTAATTTGTCACTCTCCCTCTTATTCAACATCTCATGAGATATGAGAGCATCAACAACCTCATCTAAATCAAGGGTATCCTTTCCAAACATCAGTGTAGTCCTCAGATGCTCGTATGATAAGGGTAAGAAAATCAACAAAAGAATTACTTTGTCATCGTCTTCAATCTTTGCGTCGATAGACTCTAATTCTGTCAGAATCCTATTGAACTCGTCCAAATGCTCCACGAAGTTCGCTCCCTCTACCATCTGTAGTGCATATAGCCGTTTCTTTAAAGACAATCGATTCGTAATTGTCTTGGACTTGTACTTGCTCTCTAATTTAGCCTAAAGTTTCGTCGGATTGCTTTCGTTGATGACTTTCCGAAGAGTGTTATTCCTAAGATACAACTGGATCGTACTATTAGCCAAATCCCACATCTCTTTCCATTCTATATTCTTCATCATTTTCTCTGACTTATTCATGAGAACCTTGATCATTCATGTGCATGTTAAAACATTTTTCACCCTTTGTTGCCATAAGATGAAGTTGTTGTGGCCGTTAAAAAGTTCAATCATGAAATCTGAACTTCTTTATCGCCATTAGCTTCGTGTATGAAAAATTTTCACAATCTGAACCCGTCGCAATATCGAATTTGTGTAACTCTTGTCACATGCAGCGCAAATCGTCTCTGATTATACTCGATTTTCTCAATTATATTTGATCACACCCAATCAATCCCAATATTTCGATCTGTGCAATTTAATCAAATTATTCAAAATTTGAAAATTGTAACTGTACCGATGAATGCACAATACTCAAAAACCTTAGAAAACACATTCTCTTAAATTATTTTGTTATATATATGAAAAAATTTAACAAAAATAATTCAAATGATTAATCTTGGTGAACTTGCCACACTGAATCAAAAAACTAAGATAACTAATAACTTTCTGATAGCGTAAGAATCTCATCAGGTCCTGCCGAAAGCGCTTCGGGCCTGGAGAAGAGGAAAAAATAGAGAGAACGATCGTTAGGGAGGGTGCCGAAGGGTGTTCCGGCGATCCCTTTCCGACGATCAAGTCAGTCGATGATCGAAAATGGAGAGATAACTTCAGGTGAAAGAAAGATTATTAGGGTTAGAGTTGATTGTGTGTACCTTAGTTGATTTCCAGGAGCTTTATATAGACTGGGATGAGGTGCCAGGTGGCGTTCTAGGCCATGTGATTCCATGAGGGTTATAACCTTCTATAACTGCTTTCATGTGGGCCTGTACCATATATCATGATGACTATGATGGAAGAGGGAACATGGTTATGCTAATTGGTGTGCCTTTGATAGGGGTCAGATGCTGACATGTTACCGGGGTTTGAGTAACTGGGTAGCTTTGTTCTCGGTCTTGCTGATCAGGAGATCATAGGGGGGTTGCTGATTGAGACTTCGAATTCACCCCGGTTGGTCGAGAATGCTAGGTTACAGCCCGCGGGCACTGCAGCTCTCTGATTGGCCTACGAAAGGCGATATGACTGGTCGGGAGAGCTTCCCTAACGGATGAAGCCAATCGGGCTAGGCGGGTAATCTTAGTGGAACGGGTTTAGGGGTCCTAGTTTGACGGGTCCTGGTTTGACGGGTCCTGGTCCGGTATATTTATATACCCATCAGTAGTCCCTTATTCTTGATGTGATCTGGTCGTAGAGCAAGCGCTATCAAGAATACAAATCTTTATTTCGTATTCCATGCAGATCGGGGTCCCCTTTAGTCGACTCAGTGTCTGATCAGGTATGCTCGGCTTGTCCGGAATGAACTAAAGATATAAATTAGATGAACACTGCCTATATGCTATGTCATCTGTAGAGGGTATTAAAATCTTGGAGCTGGTACGGGATGTGTGTCAAGCAATTGCGGTGCCCTTTGGATGGAAACGAAAAGGTTTTGTCACTTCATAGTAGATGTGTAATAAATGCGGAAGACTTTTAACGACGTGGGTTGTTGTTAATTATCAATCTCGAATGGGGAGGCGCGAACGTAATCGAGGGTATACTCCCAGACCGAGGCGTTTGGTCTACCCATCGTTTCAAACAGCACAAGTACTCTGGCGGCGTACACCAGCATCGCATTTGGACAAAATTCCTGGTAAGTTCATTTTCTTTACACCCTTTCTACTTTTCGTGTCTCTATCCGCGTCTGTTTTGATTCGGGTTGATGTCCCGACATAGGAGTCCTTTTTTCATATAATCTAAGTCGAGGGGAGAAGAGAACTTCCATTTCCCTGAGGTCTCGAGTAGTTCTTTGACCATAGAAGCCGTTAGCCGTGAGAAAATCTCTATGAGTGTAGGAAATCAACAACCTTAGACCGTTTACCATTCTTTTTCTCCTCTGATTGACTTGAGGGATCCCAAGGGTCTGAGACTCATTAAGGGGCCTTACTCTTGCGGGGGGGACCCAACGAGATTCTTATGCTATCATTTGGCGCCCTCTGTGGGAACGTATAAATTTTATTGATAGTATCTCATCCCTTTGGGACCCCGCCGAGTCCTATAGCCGGAGAAGGCGACCTCAATAATCTTCCTATGGGGACTCTACATCCCACCATTGCAGATAAAAAGTTGCAACAAGCCCATCAGCTAACTAAGGAGATATTTCGACTGGTGGAGAGCAACTCGCACAGCAGGGTCAGAATCCTGCGGGAGTCGGAACCCCGGCTCATGTCGAACTATCTTAGGTCCCCGACTTAAACCAACAAGGGGCCTGAGATCTTCAGGAGTTCGACGAGGAAGAAGTAACTAGCAGGGCACACATGGATTCACAAATCCTCCTCCGAGGAAATCTGGCCCCTGAGACACAAATTTGGCCAAGGGAGCCTCAAAAGGCCCACACTATCATTGAAGAGCAACTAAGGGTGGTCAAAGCCCAGATGAGCGAGGTGATGCTGGCAATAGAGGGAAAAATTCACTAAGGTGCACCCTTATCCAACAAAGACGGTCCCCCGTTCATCGCTCCTATCATAGATGCCCTGCTACCCCAAAAATTCAAAATGCCTTAGGTTGATCAGTTCGATAGCACCATGGACCCCATGGATCACCTGGACAACTATCGGTCCATGATGTATCTTCACGCTATCCCCGAAGCCACCATGTACCGAGCATTCTCGACCACCCTCTGAGGGTCCGCGTGAATTTGGTTCTCGAGAATCTAGCCAAGGTCTGTTGAATCATTTGAGCATCTCGGCCGCATGTTTGTAGGACACTTCATCGGAGCCCAGAGACACCCAAGCCCGCCACCTCACTGCTCAACCTCAAACAAGCGAAATGAGAAACCCTTCAATCATATGTAAATCACTTTAACCATGAAGTGCTTCAGATCAATTATGGGAATGAGAGCGTGGTCATAGCCACCTTCATAGGCGGCCTCTTGCCGACACGTTTTCTCTTCTCCCTTTCCAAATCACCACCGGATGATATGATCGACCCGATAGCAAAGGCCCAGAAGCATATGAACGCAGAGGACGCCATCGATGCCCGCCAGGCCAGATTGCCTGAGGGAACCCCTGGCCTAAGTAAAAGGCCTCAGGAGTTTAACCAGAGGATAACCAGAATGAGTCTTAACCGGGGTAGGAGCTGAAGGGCCGATCAACCACCCGGGAGGGTCGATCGACCACCCAGAAGACAGGATGAGCCATAACTTCAGCACTTTACCCCACTCAACTCCTCGCTAAAATAGTTTTGATTCATATTCAAGAGGACCCAGCAGTCAGATGGCCGGGAAAGCTAGAATAATGATCGGAAAGACGAACCATGAACCGATATTGTGAGTTTCATTGAGATCATGTCCATGACATCGATGAGTGACTGAAAGGTCCAGGTCAAGAGAATGATTAGGGAGGGAAAGCTTGATCGATTCCTGACCAGCAACCCTCACCCTGAACAAAGGAACTAACGAAGAGAAGGGATCTTGAAGAACAGATGGAACCAAGATGATCAGCCCCAGATAAAATCATGAGAACCTCACCTAGAGATCATGACCATAGCGGGTGGCTTTGCTGATAGAGGAACATGCCGTTTAGTAAGTAAAGCGTACACCTAGTGATTGAGGTCAAATTCAGACCCTGAATATTTCTCCAGACGACCCAATACCTCCGCCACTGAGGAGGCCACCATTTCTTTCACCACTCAGGATGGCCGAACAGTGCAGCAGCCCCATGACGACCAACTAGTTGTCAGCCTTCTTATCGGTAACCACAAGGTTAGAAGGGTCCTTATTTACATGGGTAGCTCTACGGACATCTTATTCACCAATGCTTTCGATTAAATGGACATCGCGAGACATAAGCTCCACCCAATGACCACCTCACTGGTCAGTTTCTCTGGATAAATGGTCTAATCCATGGGAACTATACAACTCTCCACCACTATGGGAGACGGGGAGGAAAAAGTCCTAAAAATGATAACATATCTAGTTACAGATAGCCCCTCGGGCTATAATGTCATTCTGGGGAGACCAGCCCAAAATCAATTTCGAGCTATAGCCTCCACTTTGTGATGGTTAAATTCCTAACCTAGTTTGGAGTGAGACAAGCCAGAGGGCCAGTAATCTGCTAGGGAATGCTACGTAACTTCACTCAATTAATCTTACACTTGTGAAACTCTGGGGGTATAGGGGGCGTAGGATAACCGAGAAGCTGGCCAGGAACGTCCCCAGCCCGTAGGAGGACTGGAGGAAGTCCCCGTGAACAAGGATGGCTCGAAAATAGTAAAAGTGAGGTCCCAACTAGAAGGAGCACTGATATACCCAGGATCAGCACACGTTTACATGGGACAACGTTGATATGCCTGGGATCTCCCTCGACATCATGGTTAACCGCCTGAACACAGACCTACAAATCAAACCCGTTAAGCAGAGGCACATGGTCTTCACCAAAGAACAATAGGAGGCCATTCTAGAGGAAACCCACAAGCTCAAGATTGCAGGCTCCATCCGTGAGGTACCCTACCCAGATTGGATGGCCAACGTAGTAATGGTAATGAAACCCAATGGAAATAGGAGGATCTGTGTAAACTTCACGGACCTTAATAAGGCCTGCCCAAAAGATATCTACCCGTTGCCAAGGATAGATCAGCTGGTGGACTCCACCTTCACTCATGAGCTCCTCAGCTGCATGGATGCTTTCTCAGGGTATAACTAGATCCTTATGCACATGCCGGGAAAGTTGTGGCCCTCAAATGGTTCGTGTCCCGGGCTATGGATAAATGCCTCCCCTTCTTTAAAACACTTAAAAGGCCTTTGTATGGACATGAAAGTGCAACTTGGCCTTCGCTCAGCTTAAGGCATACCTGGCTAGTCCCCCACTTTTGTCAAGCCCAATCCTGGGGGAAGAGCTATACAGGTACTTAGCCATATCCCCAGTTACGACAAGTGCAACCCTAATCAGAGAAGTCGCAGTCTAGCAAAAGCCTGTGTACTACATTAGCAAGACCCTCCTACCAGTGGAAACTGGGTACCCTCAACTGGAGAAGCTATCTTTTGCCCTCATAGTTGCCTTCACGTGATTGCGGCCATAATTTCAGGCACACACCATCATCGTGATTACTGATTAGCCACTAAAAAAGGTTCTCCAGAAACTTGACGTATCAGGTCAACTTACGTAATGGGCTATCGAGCTCAGCCAGTTTGATATAGAATTCTAACCCCGAATAGCAATAAAAGGGCAAGTTGTGGTGGACTTCCTGGTTGAAGTGACAACGGACGATCAAGAGGAACAGAGGATTGAGCCCCCAGACCCCAATATTGATGTGCCCAATACTGCTGGGTTGGAAACTGAAGCTAGGGACTCCGGCTTAAAACCAAAAAACGTCGACCCCACTAAAATTTGGAAAGTGCAGGTTGATGGTTCCTTAAGGAAAGAGGTTGGTGGTGTTGGCTTGATATTCACATCACCACACAGGGATTGCCTCAAGCATGCTATTCGGTTAGAATACCTGGTGACGAACAATGAGGCGAAATACGAAGCCCTAATTAGGGTGCTTTGGCTCACCCAAGCCTATGGCATCACCCAACTCTCGGTTAGCATGAACTCCCAGTTTGTGGCGCAGAAAATCAACGGTGACAATGAGGTAAAAAGTGATACCCTAAAAGCGTACAGGACAAAGGCTACACATCTACTTTCGGACTTTGACATGGTCGAAGTACAACGAATTCCACGCGCCGAGAATGTGGTCGCTGATCAGTTCGCCCAGATAGCGTCCAATGGCTTAGGGCCACCATATAATGATGTTCTCTATGAAGTAACGACCCATGGGGTCCACCACCAAGCAATAGAGGCCCTACCAATCTCGTCGGATAACCTTTCCTGGGCTGTCCCGGTCGTCATCTTCCTCCGAACCGGGGAACTCCCCAAAGACAAGAGAGAAGCTCGGAAGCTTAAGTTTAGAGCCGCACTGTTAGTGAATGCACGTGTAATCCCAAGAGGGGGGGTGGGGGGGGGGGGGGTGAATTGGACTTTTAAAAAAAAAATTGTTTTGAATAAAAATGGTTTAAGTCCAAATGTGCAAAGCTTTAAATTAAATGATAAAGTTAAGTGCGGAAAATGAAAGAATAAGCAAGAGAAGAGAAGACAACACCGGGGTTTACAAGGTTCGGCCCCCTTGGCCTACTCCTTGCCTCTAGCAACGTGCTATGAGGATTCTACTATCGCTCCTTCGACTAGGCGGAGATGCCTCTTTCCTTCAAATAGGCGGAGAAGCCTCTCTTGAGAATAGCCTTTCTCAAGTGTAAGAATTCACAGCCGAATTCTTAATAACAAAGTACAATGAATCAATTGGCGTACAAGTTTCTTGGCTCTAGTGTAGCCGGATAAGTACAGAGATTTAGGCTCACTAATACACTCTCAAAGAATGTGGAAAATAAAGCTTAAAGAGTAAAACAATACAGAAGCTTTAAAACAAGAGTATTTGTAGGGTTTTGAGAGTATGATCACGCTCTTGAGTATTTCATTGTATATCGTTGTGTCTCTTGTGTATGTGTATATGTTCAACCTTCAAAATGAAATTCTTTTAAAGCTTTTCAAATGAATATGACCGGTGAGCTCCAATATGGAATGATTTTACTTCAAAATTAGCCGTTGCGAATCTTTGATTTAAATTTCCCGACAGAAACTGATGAACTTTTCTTGAAACTGACAAACTTTTTGCCTGAACACAGACGTCAGTCGACTGACCATAGAACCTCGGTCGACTGACCTTCTAAGATAGTCTTTTCCATCTTCTTTGTTTCTAACAAACTTTCTTCAAAACTGACGAAAATTGGTCTTCAAACCTGACGAACTTTTTCTCAAATTGACGAACTTTTTATGGCTATGAGGAGAGAGAATCGTCTCAGTTCTTTTCTGACGAACTTGATCCTTGAATTGACGAAATTTGTTCCTACTGCAAAAATGCATACTTCGGTCGACTGATCCTTTAGGCTCGGTCGACTGATGTCTCTGATATTGCCTTGGCTGAAAATTCCCTTCTTGCTATTTCCCTCAATCTTTGAATATGAGCCTTTGTTAATTCATTAACTTCTTTCTATACATTTCAAACTTTGAAAAATGATCTCAACAAACAATTAGATCCATAGGTTTGTTATCATTAAAATTGATGTTAAAGTATTGTTAGGCCAACATTCATTTTGAGTTTGTTAGCCCTAGGGGAGATCATATTTCAAGTCCAAGAAGATCAAAGGATCAAGTAAAAATTTCATGGAGGTTGAAGAAGATTTTGGGATGAATGGGAAGCTGACATACCTTCAGTAATTCAATCATAAATTTCTCCACATATGGAATTGGGATGTAAGACCAGTTCCATTAAAAAGAATACTTTCGGGACTTCAATCTGCATATAAGGTTTGCCATATTTGGAGTTCGGATAAAGAAGATATGATCATTTGAAGTTGGAGATTTTTTGTAGCAAAAAGATCAACATCTTCTATAAAAAGAATGACCTTTTTAGGTTCTGTTCAGTGAAAAAGGTCGACCCCCTTCAATATAAAGATCGATCTTCTCAAGTATTGTTCAGCACAAAAGATCGACCTTGTTGTCCAAAAGATCGACCTTTTTGGAAAGCAAGAAAAAGATCGATCCTAAAAGATCAACCTTTTTGCAAGGTAAGAAAAAGATCGATCCTTTTTTCAATCCAAGAAAAAGGTCGACCTATTTGAGATAAAGATCGAGCTATACTTACCGAGCATTTTCTCTCTCCTCATGAGTTCAAAAAGATCGATCTTCCTAAAGAAAGATCGATCTATCCCACCTTCTAGCTCAAGAAAAGATCGACATTTTTAAAAAAGATCGATCTATTTCCCTCAGAACCTTTCAACGAAAGATCGACCTATCCCCAACAAAGATCGACCTTTTCAAGACAGCTTCAGAAAGATCGACCTATTGCAAAGAAAAGATCGACCTATTCGACGGGGTTTTCCAAATCTAGTTATTTTCAACGGGAAGTTTTTGTGCATTAAATGCACCAATGGCTACAGTCCTTTGCTCCAACGTTCAGAATCCATTGAAAGCTATTTAAGCAGAGTTATTCAAAGTTCAAAGGGTTGTTGAATCAAGTGCAAAGAACATAAACACTCTCGCCTACTCTCCTCTATTTTTGTTCAGAACATTAACTCCAATCTGTGAGCTTTTTATTTCTGATTTTCATATCAGTTTTTGTTCTTCTCTCTTGTACTTATTGTTCATTGATTGTAAATCAATTTGAGAGAGAGAGAGAGAGATAGAGAGAGAGAGAGAGGGAGATAAAGAACTTTGTAGTGAGCTTTTATATTGTATTTAATCACCTCACAAAGGAGGACAAAAACCATGTCACTAGAGTTGCTGCTGCAACATTTTCAGAGCAAGATTCATCCATTGCTCCATCTCCAACTCTGATAAAGAGCAAGGTTCCGCTTCTTCTTACAAAGAAGAATAGGCTTCGATTGGCCTTCAACAATAGTTGGTTATGCCTCACCAGTAAGAAGGTCGTTGTAACAGTTACGCCTCACCCGTAAGAAGGTCGCTTTATAAAGGTTACGATTCACTTGTAAGAAATCTTTAGTGAATTCCCAAAGGCATTTCGGGGAGTGGATGTAGGCCGGTATTTGGCCGAACCACTATACTTCTTGTTGTTGTGGTTTGCTTTTCTCTTCCCTTATCTCTTTAATTCTTGCACTTTACTTTATTCATTCCACTACTTGTTTGCTCAATTCTAAGTGTTAAGATTAAGTTTTCAAAAAGGTTTTTAAAAAATTAAAAGACAAAAATACATTCAAGTTTTTGAAACAACCTATTCACCCCCCCCCCCCCCC
>JAULLH010002405.1:0-10235 GCA_035668455.1 Sarracenia alabamensis
CTCATTCCCATATGAAAATTGAATCCTCGAAAGTATACTTTCTAATGGTACTGGTCTTGCATCTAAATTTCTTCGGTAGAGAAAGATATGATCGAAATACTGAAGGTATATCTGATATCTTCTTGCTGAAAATTGCTAAACTATATCTCATAATTCAAACCATCATATATCTTACATCCTAAGTCCAAATGGGGTCAATTTTATATTCCAATTGAAGCCCAATAAATATTCTTTCCAATGAATCTAGTCTCATATCAAGATTCATTGTTTAGAGAAGGTTATAGCCAAAATACTGAACATATGTCTGAATTTCTTGGGCAAACCATTCTCTAAGTCTTCAATTCCAATCCTTTTAGACTTGGACATGGTCTTTCCTTTTGATAAGCACCCTCCAACTGATCTCAACTCCAATTTTTATGATCTCCAAAGTCTTCTCTTGAGATCTTGTTGTTCTAAACTTGAGGTATCATTTCTCCTTTAACTAAGGCACTTCATAGGCTTTTAGCTCAAGCTTCTTCCATATCTCCAATATCTTCAAGGGCTTTTCTCTTCAATCTTCAATATCTCCAAACTTCAATCTCTGTATACTTGGATATCTTCAAGCTACTTCTAGGATTAGTTTGGTGAGACATCTCTGAAGATCAATTTTCCTTTATACTTGGAGTTCCAATCTTCTTAAATCTTCAAGGCTTTAATAACTCTTCTTGACTTTTTGCCTTGGCTTTGAGTTTCCTTATAATCGATTTATCCTGAGATTTCTTACTTAAGCACAAGCAAATATTAGCAACAAATAAATCAAATTATTTATAAGTCAAAACCAAAATAAGGCTTGATTGAAAAGCCCTTTTAGGCTAACAATCTCCCCCCTTTTTGACTATGACAACAAATTGATTTGCAAAAGCATAAACGATATAGAGGTTGTAAGTCCTACGGTACCAAAAATAATGAAATATATGCAAGGACATGAAGAACATGTATCAAAGTACATTCAAAGACAAATATTGGACTTTTGTCCAAGTTTATCTAAAAAAATGACTACACTTCTAACATTTGCATAACAAGTCCTCTAAGACTTTTCCCCTTAATATTACAAAAACTCATATGTAAATCAAAACATTACTTCTCCCCCTTGGGCATAGCAAAAAGGAAAGGGAGGAAACGACATAAAGTATAAGATGATATTTGTGAAGGGCATGAAGAGAATTCTCCCCCTTTGTAAAAGAGTTTTAGCAAGATTCAATAAAAATATTCTTTTTGAACCAAAAAAAAAAAACTTGCTATTTTCTTGTTAATCTCATCTTCTCATTAGATTAAGATTATAAAGAGAAGTTCTCCCTTTGATTGCAATAGGGATAGACATCAAAAATTTTGGCAATAAAGATCAATTTGAAAGACAACCAAAGTCAAATTTGGAAACTTGTTCTTTTCCCTTTTCCTTAAAAGAGTGTAGGACATTGCTTGTAATTTTGCAGAGATAAAGGATTTGAAAAAGAATTTGCTCCCTGTTGCAAAAGAAATTGACTGACCATAAAGAGATTTTCAAGAAATTGTTCAATGGTCATGAGTATGACAAGAATTTCAACATTATCTTTTCAAGAAATAAAAGATAGTTAAAAAAACATTTCGGTGGTTTTCCCAACATATATTCATATCATACTTTAACATATCATTTCCCTTAAGAAGGTAATGATTAAATGAGCCAAAATGCAGTTCATAAGACATGTAAACAACATAGCAAAGTAGAGAGGCACTCAGTTATGACAGGATGAGATAGAAGACACCTCTCCCTAATTACTACAATTATATGAAAATGATGCAAGGTTACATTCCAAGCAAACATGAATTTGCATATAAGGCATATCTAAAAAATTCGAAAGTTTTCTATTATTCTCTCCCTGAGAGATATAGAATATGCATGATTGAAATTAATTTAAAAGATAGTGATACACAAGTTTGAACAAAATCTCCCCCTTTATAAAAGAATTGTTGCCCCTTTTTGAAGATTTTGAAAGTATTGTTGCACATGCACACAAATTAAGGAAATAAAAATATTTTCTTTCCTTTTGTAAGCCGAGTAAAGTTCAAGAGGCATGTGTTGGACCAAATGATTTTCTAAGACATGGGCTTTTGTGTCAAAAGTGCATCATTTGTTTAAAACGAATTTTGTTTTAAGATGTGCATAAGATATATCAGCATGGAGGGCTTGTTGCTATGTCATAACAGGAGGTTCAGAATAGAACAATCAATCCCTTTTTTTTAAGCTAAAAGAATAAGCAATCAAAAAGGATATCAAAAGGTTCATGAGTTAAAATTTCCCTTTGTCTTGATTTCTCCTTATGAAAATAAAAATTAATTGAAGAGAGGAGAATCAAGCATTTGAGAGGTAGAGATGAACCTAAGTCATCAAACAAGATACACATTGTTGGCCTAAAGGACTTTTTCAATCAAGCCTTGTTTTTGGTTTTGATTTTTCCAACCATTGATTTGTTTTTTTGCTAATGTTTGAGCTTTGTTTAAGTGCTTTTATTCAGGTTTTATCCCATGTTTAAGTATACCGAAGTTCAAACCAAAAAGCCAAGAGAAGAAAAAAAAATTGTGTGCGTTTTGGGTGAGAAATGTGAGGGAGCGAAATGTGTGCGATTTGGATGAGAAACTGCGTGCGTTTCTAGGTTTCTCGCTCAGCGACTATGATGACGAGATCCAAATCCCAAAGGTTGAAGGAGGGCATGGCTCTAGGGAAAGAGAAGTCTCTGGCCGGAGGTTCGACGGGAACGACGGGTTCTTCCTCTCCTGTTGCAAAGGGACTGGATGCCGTCAATGTGACCCTACCCTTGTTCGAAGGGCAGAGATCTCCAGTGAAGTTGAACAAAGAAGTTAAAGTGGGTGAGACCATGAATCACCTGGGGGTGTCCTCGAGCCCTACGGGACCAAGTTCTCCAGTGAAGATAAGCCAGGTGTTCTCAGAGGCCCTGCGACTAGATCGCGAGGATGCTGAGGGAGATGACGATAGTCAAGAGGAGGGGGAAATCGATATCCTGGAACTGAAAAGAAGAAACCTTGTTTGTGATAGAGCCCTGAACAAGTCAAGATCTGGTCGCGATCTCTCTTTAGGCGAAGGAGAGGTCGGAGCTTTCGTGGAACAAAAATCGCCTTTTAACGTGGCAGGGGAGGGCCTCACCCTCACCCCTCTTGATAGTAGATTTGCTAACGTTGCTCGTGATGCTATTGGGCACGACTCTGGGGGTGTTAACCACCTAAGCAAAGGGCGTCGGGATGCTATTTTGGCCAAAGCTGAGGATCCGTCAACAATGGGCTCTGGGAAAAAAGTTATGGTGGACACTTCGACAAGGTCTCTGATCCAATTTGACGAGGAGCGGGAGGCTGATGACGACAGTGAGATTGGGGATTAGGAGCTAGCTATGAGAATGGCTTACCATGATAGGGCGATGGCAGACCAGACAATCCAGCGTGCGGAGTTGGCTAGGGCTTAGAGGCTTGGGAATGTAAAAGATAAGGGGAAAGCTAAGGTGGGAGTGCCCGATTCGGTTCCTGCCTTTGTTCCTAGGGTCATTCTGGAAAGGAGGAAAGACACTATCCCTGCTCGTGGCGGGGGCAGAGCCAGAGGGGGAGGCAGGATCCCCATCCGAGGGATCCAGCTAGGCGGGAAAGAGATCAATCCTCTCCCGGGAGCTACAAGTAATCTGGAGGACCCTTAAGTATTCGATGGATTGCCCCAACCGAAATCTTGGGCCTCCTTGGTCACGGTGAAGAAACCAAGGGGAGCAAGGCTCTCGTATGTGGACACAGGTAATGATCCTATCATGGAGATAGAAAAGGAGCTTACAGATGAAGGAGAATGGGAGGATAGTTTGGTGGGCTATTTCCTAGACTCTCCCCAGGCATTTGGTCTGGTTAGAGCCACAGCCCGAAACCTCTGGGGTCAGGAAGGTCTTTCAGAGGTCCTTGGCACAGATTGGGGTTTTTTTATCTTTAAATTCAAAGATGCTGAAACTATGGAAGCTATTTTGGAGCGTGGCCCGTGGCATTTCTCTGGGAAACTGCTGGTTCTTCAAAAATGGAGGAAACGTTTTAAATTTACCAAGGAGACTCTGACTAAGATTCCTGTGTGAGTGAATTTGTTTGATCTTCCGCTGGAATTCAGGAATCCTGCGTGTCTAAGTAGGATTGCTAGCCTTTTGGGATTCCCCTTGTATCTTTACCAGGCCACAGAGTCAAAACAGCGAATTTCTTATGCCAGAGTGTGCATTGAAATGGAGGCTACAAGCTCTTGGCCTAGTACAGTAGCCTTTAAATGTGAGGAGGATGTATGCCACATCAAAGTGGAATTTCAAGGGCTTCCTCCAATATGTTCTATGTGTGAAGCATTTGGCCACGACACTAAAAAATGTAAACATCAACCTAAGGTAGTGGTGAACACAGAAGGGGTCCAAGTAGGGAAAGGGAAAGATAGTACTGCTGAAACGTCTTCCAGCTTACCTATTTTGCAGCCGCAGCTGAGTGTGGAGGCAACTCTTCCGGTAGAGGTGCTGGCGGAAGACATCCCAATGGGTCTGGTGCAGGGTGACTTTGTTTCAAAGACTGAGAAGGACATAGTAGCTCCTGAGAAGGCCAAGGATACTGTAGGAAGCCCCCGTCAGGCTCTTAATCCTCTAACAAGAAGCCAATCAAGCAAGCCTTGGGAATTAGCTGCTATGGAGGGCCAAGGGACGCAAGATGATCCCCTCACACCAACTGAAGATAAAGACCCTTCCCTTTCCAAAGGGGCCACCTCTTCGTCTAGATCAAGCCGTAAGAAGAAAAAGAGGTCCTCGCACTACAACTAGTTTTTATGTTTAAAATCTTTTCATGGAATATTATGGGCCTCAATAGTTTTTTTAAACAAAATGAAATTAGGAATATTTTTGCCAAATCCGAAGCCCATATTTTTGCTCTTAATGAGACCAGAGTCAAAGAAGTTAACTCCAAACCCGTTTTTGAAAAAATCTTCCCGGGTTGGAATATGATCAACAATTATGATTTTGGTGATTTGGGTCGGATTTGGGTCTGTTGGGACCCTATTTTTGTGGATGTTCAAATTTTAGAAGCTGGAACTCAATGGATTCATTGTAACGTCCTTATTTTGGAAGAAAAGATTTCTTTTAAAGTTACTTTTGTTTATGCTCTTAATACGTATCAGGAAAGAGTTATTTTGTGGAAGAATTTGGTGTCTTTTGCTAGAAACACCAAGGACATACCCTGGCTTGTTTTGGGCGACTTTAACGCGGTTCGTTACCCCCAGGAGCGTATTGGGGGCAGCAGTAACTGGCCTTCTTATATGGAAGATTTAAATAATTGTCTTTTTGAAGCAGAGCTAGATGATTTGAGGTACAGCGGGTTGCAATTTACCTGGTCTAACCACCAATCAGGTGAGGCCAATATTCTATCCAAAATTGACAGAGCTACTGTTAATTCAGAATGGATTAGTCAAATTCCGCAATCTTCAGCGGTCTTCCGCCCTCCTGGAGTCTCCGATCATGCGAGGATTGAGGTGTGGATTGATTTTGGGAAAGTAAATGCCAAGAAGCCGTTTAAGTTTTTTGATTTTTGGGCTTCCAGCCCAAAGTTTCTGCCCCTGGTTAAGGAAGCCTGGAAGTCCCAAATTGAGGGGTCCGAAATGTTTGTAGTATGCCAAAAACTCAAGCGTCTCAAAATTCTCCTCAGGAAGTTCAACAAAGACTTTTTCGGGGACATTTCTAGCAAAGTGAGGGATCAAAAAGTTCTTTTAGAAGACATCCAAGAGCAGATTGATAGCAATCATGCTGATCTCAGCCTCCAAAATCAGGGAAAGGAAGCTTTCCACAGCTTCCTGGAGCTGTCCAATGCGGAAGAGAGCTTTGTAAAGCAAAAATCTAGAGTCTAGTGGCTTAGTCTTGGAGATCAAAACACTAAGTTTTTCTTCAATTCTTCAGCGGAATCAAAGCCGGATCAATGTTATTACGAAGGATGATGGTTCGGTTCTAACTGAAAGGGAGGATGTTTCTTGCCATATAGTCGACTATTACAAGGGGCTCCTGGGGAATGCAGACTATGTTAATTCTGTGGATAAAGGTATCACCAGTAAAGCTGTTAGCCGCAAATTATCTAATCAGAGTGTGGAGGCTATGAGTAGGGAGGTTACCGAAGAGGAAATTCGGGAAGTTATGTGGTCGCTTCCGTCAAATAAAGCCCCTGGCCCAGATGGGTTTTTTGTTGGTTTCTTTAAGGCAGCATGGGAGATAGTGGGAAAGGATGTGACAAAGGCCATCAACTGCTTCTTTGCTTCGGGGTATATGTTGAAGGAAGCTAACTCTACTCTTATTGCTCTTATTCCGAAAGTCCCTAATCCGACCTCAATTAAAGAGTATCGGCCGATATCTTGCTGCAATACGATTTACAAGTGTATCTCCAAAATCATTGCAAATAGAATTAAGGGTTGTCTCCACGAGATTATTTCCCCGGCTCAATCCGCTTTTGTGAAGGGTCGGAGGATTGCGGACAACATCTTTCTCTCGCAAGAGTTGCTCCGTGACTACCACAAGGACTCTAAAGGCCCTAGGTGTGCGCTTAAAGTTGATATTATGAAGGCTTACGATAATGTGAGGTGGGATTTTATGAAAGCAACAATCCAAAGTATGGGGTTTCCCCCTTGCATGGTTAGGTGGATGGAGGAGTGCTTCACCTCGACAAGCTACTCGGTGTGTATTAATGGGAGTTTGCATGGTTACTTTAAAGGTAGAAAAGGCCTTCGTCAAGGAGACCCTATATCTCCTTACCTGTTTGTCATGGCTATGGAAGTTTTATCAGGCATATTCTATAACCTTACTACGGAGGGAGATTTTAAGTTCCATTGGAGATGTAGTAAGGAAAGGGTGGTCCACTTATGTTTTGCTGACGACTTGATGGTGTTCTCTAGAGCGGACATTAGCTCGATTCAAATCATCAGAGATGCGCTGGATGTTTTCAAGAGAATATCCGGTTTATCCCCTAGCCCTCCTAAAAGTGACGTTTATTTCTCTGGAGTGGGTCAAGAGCTTAAGGACAGAATTCTTGGTATTTTGGGCTTTAGGGAGGGTAAGCTGCCCGTGAGGTACTTGGGGGTGCCTCTCATTACTAGCAAATTATCTTTCAAAGAATGTAAACCCTTGATAGATAAAATTGCGAATCGGATCAAAGTATGGACTAGCAAATTCCTTTCCTATGCCGGCAGGCTGCAATTGCTGGGTTCTATTCTTTTCTCGATGCAAGTGTATTGGTCTTCCCTCTTTATCCTCCCCAAAAAAGTGGTTAAAGAGGTGGACAAGATTTTGAGGGCTTTCCTTTGGAGTGGTCCTGAGATGAAGACGGCCGGAGCGAGAGTTGCTTGGGAGGAGGTGTGCAGCCCCAAGATAGAAGGTGGTTTGGGAGTCAAGCCTATGGGTATTTGGAATAAAGCGGCTATTGCTAAGCATATCTGGTTCCTCTTGGCTGAGGGGGACCTCTCTATGTGGTGCATGTGGATTAAGTCGAATATTTTAAAGGGTAAATCTTTTTGGGAAGTCAAGATTCCCCAATCGGCGACGTGGTGTTGGAGAAAGATTCTACAACTCAGGCCTATTGTCCGGCCTTTCTTCAAATATGTCATTGGGAATGGGTCTGCAACTTTCTTGTGGAAGGACCCGTGGCATCCTTGGGGTCCTATTTTTGAGGCGAAAGGGCCTAGAATTGTCTATGACTCTGGATTAGCCTCCACAGCCCGAGTTAGTGAAGTTATTGAAGATGGTCATTGGAAGTGGCCTTCTGCCCAGTCTATCGATCTTATGGAGATGAGGGAAGCTGTGGCTTTTCTTCCGGTGGCCGCCTCTGAAGATAGGATAGTATGGCTCCCTAACAATGGGCAATTTTCAATTAAATCGGCTTTTGACAGCCTCCGGCCCCATCTCCCTAAGCCTATGTGGCCTAAGATTGTTTGGTTTAAGTCCCACATTCCAAGGATCAGCTTCATTCTTTGGATAGCCATAAGAGGTAGACTGAGTACAGGAGATAGAGTCCGAAACTATGGCGTTGGGGGGGAGTTTGGTTGCAGTTTTTGTGATGCTGACCTAGAAACGCATAACCATCTTTTCTTCGCTTGTCCTTTCTCCCGATTTATTTGGGACTGGGTTATGGCTAAAATCAGTATGGTACACAGTGAGGTGGAGTTCAATGGTTGGGTCAACTGGATTGGGGGGGTTGCCGGGGGCAACTCTCTTGTATCTAGAATCATTAAATTGGCCTTTTCCGCGACGGTGTATTGTATCTGGAGGGAGCGGAATAGGAGGAAATTCCAACACTCTTCCCGTCCTAAAGAGAGTATAACTTCGGAGATCAAAGATATTGTTAGGATGAGGATCGGAGTAAAGAGAAATTTGCAAAGAAATCTAGATAACCTCACTATTCAAGATAGATGGGGTTTATCTGAGGAAGTTTTTGGGTCGGGCCTGGTTCCTATCTGATCTAGCAGTTTTTTTCCCTTTCTTCTTCTCTTGTCTTCGTCTGTTCCCTTCTCCTCTCTTCTGTCTGCTTTCTTTGTTCTTTTCTGTTATTATTTTCTGTTTTGCTTGCTAGATCAATCTGGGCCCAGCCATAGAGGTAGAGTGCTCGGCGGTTAGCCTGCTGCCTAGGAGCTTTTGTTCAAATCCAGGTTTTGAGATTTTTGTTTTGTTGCCTATCTCTGAGGGTTGTTCAGAGATCCTTTGTTTTTGGCCTTTCCTCTCGGCCTTTGTGAGGGGTGTTTTTTTCAGTTCTTTGCTGGTTTTGTGCCTTTTGGGCTTGCTGTTTGAGGTGGTTTGTTGGCTTGCTGCTGTTGGTCTTGTCCAGCTGCGGTTGGTGTAGTTTGCTCCTGGCTCCTCTTTAGCTGCCGTGGTGTTTTTTCTTGAGCTGGTGTTGGTTTGTTGCTTTGATGGATTATTTTGTTTGCAGTCCATGTTGCTGAATCTTCTTCTCTTTGGATCATGTCTGCTGCGTCGGTCCAATCAGGTGCTTCTCCCAGTTTCGGTGCAGGTTGCTATTTCCTCCCTAGTTCTGGTGTTGGTTCGCTGCATTCAAGTTTTGAGAGCATTTTGGGCCTGCTGCCGCCTTTCTGTTTGGTAGCTTAGTAGTCTTTCAGGGCTGTTTTGCTTTGGTTTGTTAGCTTTGTGATCTGCTTTGTCTGCCCAGGGTCTGGTTGTGAGGCCTGCGGGTGGGCTTTTGTTGCATATTGCTCCATAGGTATATGCATTGCCTTTGCTTCTATTGTGCTGTTTGGGGGTGCCATTGTGCTTTGGCTGGTTTTCGGAGCTCCCCTCGTCTTGTTGCTGTTTGGATTGCGCTTGCCTTGGGCTGCTCCGGTCTTGCTATATTTGTCGTAGTAGTTTGCTGCTGCTTCCTCTGATGCTGTAGCTGCTGCTTGTGTTTATGCTCCGTGGATTTTGTTATTGTGTTGTTTTGGCTTTGCTCCTGGTCCTCCAGTCTTTATTCCGGCTGTGGCTAGGTAGTTTCTGTGTTTCATTGTCAGTTTTGTTGAGCATTGGCATCTTTGGGTTTCCTGTTGCTGTGAAGCTGCTCTTGGTTCCCTTAGTTGCTGTGTGGGTTGTTTGGTCTTTAGCTTGTTTTGTATAGTCTTGTTTGGCTTCTTTTTGTTAGTTTTTGTTTCTTTGTTTTTCCTGGGGGATGCCCCTTGTAAACATGTAGCTTTTTTTTCTTTCTTTTATGTCACAATTATCCATCCAAAAAAAAGCCAAGAGAAAAGGAGAAGAGAATCAAAATTCAGCAAGGCAAAACAGGGGACACAGCCGGCTGCATGAGAAATTTTCAGAAAAACAGAAATGTCGTCTGTTTTCAGAGAAATGTCGTCAGATGTTTCCCGAGACTTTTTGTTCTCCTCAAGACCAAAAACTAACGTCAGTTTCGGATCTTTGTCGTCAGTTTCCAAAAGAAAATATGTCGTCACTTTGATCAAATGTCGTCAATTTGAAGCTTGAAAAAAAGATGGAAAAGGAGACACAACCGACTGCATCATGGACACATCCGACTGTGTGTCTGCTGTGGAATCAGTTCTCGTCGGGATTTTGGAGTTTCAGACATCCAACGGCTCTATTTTGACTTTCCAATGGATCTTTCTCATCCCCAACGGCTTTATAACCTTGAGAAACTATATAAGGAGCTTTGATATCTCCTTTCCAAGGTTGGTGAATACACTA
>JAULLH010002516.1:0-10230 GCA_035668455.1 Sarracenia alabamensis
AATCAAGGTATGAGATTAAGTTATTCATGTCATATATGTATTTTGTCATGACATGCCATTTGTTTTAGTGATATAGTGTGGTATATCAGTGATACTATAACAACCCAACCCTTCACATGTAATGATATTGTCTGCTTTGGGCAAAGCCCTCATGGTTTTATTCTTCCCAGGGAGTCACCCATCCCAGAATTGCTTTCGCCCTAGCATGCTTAACCGCGGGATTCTACCAGGGTCCTTGTCACCTAGGAAAGGCCTCATTACTTGTAAGGGTCCACGATTTTACTTTTATATCCCAAGAACTCCCTCTCACATTTCGATGTGGGAAACCAGGATATCACAATCCTCCCCCATAGGATTGCACGTCCCCGTGCAGTAGCCTGTCAGTCCACTCCCGGAACCCGCCCACTCGGCAGCTCGCCCACATGCCACGCGAGACGCCAAGGGCCCACACTCGGAGGTAGGGAGAGTCGGCTCTGATACCATTTGTAACAATCCAACCCTTCACATGCAACGATATTTTCAGGTTTGGGCAAAGCCCTCACGATTTTGTTCTTCCCAGGGGTCATCCATCCTAGAATTGCTTTTGCCCGAGCACGCTTAACCGCGAGATTCTACCAGGGTCCTTGCGACCTAGGAAAATGCCCCGTTACTTGTAAGGGTCCACTATTTTACTTTTATAGCCCAAAAACTCCCTCTCCCATTCTGATGTGGGAAACCAGGATGTCACAGATACATTAATCATAACACTCTATTAGTGAGTGTTTCACTGATACATCATAGTGTATGACTGATACATTTTGTAACAGCGATGCATATTGTATGACTAATACATTTCATACACTATGTATCACTGATACAGTGATAATATGCATCAGTAATATACTTTGCATCAATGATACAAAGTTTATCACTGATGCATAGTGTATCACTGATACACTACGTATCGGTGATACTCTCACTGTATCTCTGTATGAGAGAGTGTATCACTGATTTCTTGTGGTGCACATGTACAATTATTGAACTATGTTATTAATTTTGTTCCAATGTTGTTGTTATTGTAGGATTATTCTCGTTATGTTTTGCTATTGTGCTTACTTAGGATCATGACAATTTGTATTGGTTTCTTAGTTGCATTTATTGTATAGTATCGTAGATCGTAATATAACTTTCATTTTGACCAAAGTCCTGGGTTGCTTGAAGCTATGCCCAAGGTTTTCCCTACAGCGTGGCATGCTTATCGTTTGCAGCACCTGAAGCTAAATTTGAGGACTTAATTAACGGGTGTGCATCCTAACCTTAGAGAGCATTTGGTGTTTTTATTTTCAAAGTGTGTATATGCACCGACCATTGAGGAGTTCAACATAGTAATGGGTGATTTATTTCTAGAAGGTGGCAATAAGGTTCAACATTTTTTACATGGACTTTGTCCTGAAAATTGCGCCAATGCTTTGTTTCTGGGACGTCGATACGGGGAGATGTGTTTCAATGCAATTTAGTCACTTAATAGTTGGATCCGGTAAGTGCAAATCTTACCCATTAGGCAATTAGTTTACAAGGTTTAAATTAAAATCATGAACCAAATATCTCATCATAAACGCAAGGCATTGAAATGGAAGGGCATTATATGTCCTAATATGGATGCAAAGTTGGAAAAAGCCTTTAGGGATGGACGTACATGGGTGGTGTGTAGTTTTAGTGATAATTTGTTTGAGGTAGATTCAACTCACTCTGTCTCAGTTGATATTAGAAAACAGGTGTGTTCATGTGGACAATGGTAGTTGAACTCATTTCCTTGTTCTCATGCGGTGACTGCTATCCAAAAGAGTGGTAATGATTTGAACGCATTTGTGGAGCAACACTATTATGCATCCACATATCTTGTTGCATATAGTGATTGCATTCAACCAATTCCTACATTATGGATGCGAAAAGAGGTGGAGACGTGAGGGTCTGACCCTTGTTTATACGTTTATACGTTTGCATACGTTCTACGTTCATTTTCAAGGTTCGATTTCCAAACTTAAAGTACTTGTTCGTTGACGATATTTTAAATTTTGATTTGTTCCTCGTAGGTTCTCGGTTTAACCCTTCCATGGTTTTGAGAGTTAGATTTTTATGTGTTATCTGGGAAAGATTCGTGGTGTTTGGACTAAAACTCAAATCATTTTGCATCGTTTTTTGAGCCTCAGCCACAGTTGTTGGTTGCCCGAGCGACTTAGGGACTGCTCGAGCGGTGTCCTTATGTTCAGCTTTATAAAACCATCAGGTTGGGTTTTTTTTTGGCATAATTATTATATCTCTTTTGCTCCTCCATCTCTCTAGAACATGTATTGAAGACCTAAATCATGACATTCCTTAGTTTTGGGAGCTTTGGTTTAGATTTTTGCACCGTACGCTCGATCAGGAGGACAAGGGCTACGCGTTCACCGGACCGATTTTTGATTTCGCCATTTCAGACCTTCGTGATTTTGGTATTTTCCTTCTTGGACCATCTTGGGAGGTAGGAATCAACCTCCTTTTGAACTTTTCATGTTATATGTATGGTTAATTTCTAGTGTTTGTAGTAGAAATGCAAGAATTCATGTTTCTCATGCTTATATTGTATATTGCGGGACCCGAGGCTTAGGGCTTTCAAATTTTTTTTAGTTATTCTTGATGCCTATCATAACATGAACAAACGTATCTTTTCAGTTTTTGATTAGCATGCGTATTGCTCAAAACGTGTACAATGCGAGATTCGCAGATATCGTCTTTTAATGGGCTTAAAATATCGATTTTCGAAAAATATTGTCTTTTCCTTGATATGTACCGAGATTGTTGCTTGCTAGTGTTTTCGGTTCGCAAAATGGACGACCATAGCAACAGTCATGTACAAACTGCTTTGGGTAAGTTTTGGGCAAAAGTGGGGTTTTGAGCGTTTTTTCTGAAATTGGTTGAGGTATGTATCGCGTTAGGATTCCTTTCAGTCCCATAACGTGAATCTTCTTAAACGGTTATTCTGTTGTTGTGCTTGTTTGCTTAGATGATAGTTAATGTTGTTAACCTTATGATACATGTTACGTGATTGAAACGATATCTATTGCTTGGGATACATAGTTCACCAACTTTTCAAGCTTATGTTTTAAATCAAACTCCCCTAATTCATGTTCATGTTAGGATTTACGGTTATTATAGCTTGTTTAAATATAGGACAGTATGGAGGGGCCTTTATTCCCGTTGTTGCTGTAATTGTGCTCATTGTACATATATACTTGATGGTTTCAGTATATCATTGATTGTTGTTGTTGTAATATCATTGGATATGTTGTGTCATTGATAGTTACTATAGCATCATGATTCCGATTTTATACTTGTACCTATTACAGCACTTATGGTTCCCATATACACTTGGTTGTTATGAAGCACCATGGTTTTTATTACTGTATTGGTTGTATTGCTGCTGGTTATTGCCACACTATATTACTTGTTATAGTAGTGTCATTGTGGGAGGTTATCTGAGAGGGGTGTTGATGTTGTAGGTTTTGGTGTGGAGTACAGTTTGGTTCCGATGCATGTGATTGGCTAATTTATTGTCTTCATGCCTAATATTGGCGACCACGTGATCTTGGTGCCTGTGATTAGTGACCTAGAGGTCCAGTTTTTTCATCATGGATGGCTGGGTGTGGGGGTATGGAGATATTGGTCTACGTGCTTTGAGGTAGTCGGGTGAGACAATATGTGTGGGTTATACGTATTTCATGTCCCATTGCACGTGGAGGATTCAACATAACTTGAAAACTATATTGTTTTCCTTGCTTTTAGTAGTGATATATCTACAGATGTTTGTATTATTACCTGTATGCTTATCAAACCAAATGTATATGTATATCGTATGTCATCCTCATAAAGTATGTTAAGTTTCTGCATAGCTTGTTTCCTACGAGCCGTGGGCTCACGTTGTCTTTGACAACACGTTTGTGATTTAGGTAAAGGCATCGGGAACTGAGCTGCAGCTGCACCTGGATACTGTGGAGGACGTTATACATCTTTGAACCTATATTTGAGACTTATGTACACTTGATAGCAAGTGTACCTTCTATATCAAGTGTACATAAGTCTCAAATATAGCTACAAACATAAGTCATTTTGGGGCTAAAAGGTATCATGTTATAACAGTGCAAAATTGGCTTTTCCACTAGTGACCGCCCGAGCGAAGAAGGGTCGCTCGAGCAAACCTCCTGTTCTTGGGTAAATAAAAATGGTTTTATTTTTTGCAAACTTTTGGGGTTTGTTTGCCAACCTTTGGGACTTATTTTAAGCTCTATTTATGCATCTCTTTTATACTAAAATGGTCCCTTTTGCTTAGCTTTTGCACAATTAAAGTGAGGATCAAACGGAATGTTTTTCTTAAAGCCTTAGCTTGTTTTCGGTTTCAGCTTATTTTCTTAGGCTTTAGATTCGTGTGTTAGTATTTCCTAGTACGTCGGGTTTGGGGCATTACAACATGGTATCAGAGCTCTAGGTACACATACCCAAGGAGCTATGGAGATGGTTAGTCCATTCAAGAGGGTTCAATTGCATGTTGCATTCATGTTATGTTTGCTCGTTTGGTGTATGTGAACTGCTCTACTTGTGCTTGCTATATGCTATATGGGCATGAGGGTAGAACATGAAGATGATTTTCCTTGCCTTGGCATTTATTAAACTTGTTTGGAGTTCGAGTTAGGGGAGCGTTTGGCCAACGTTCTTCTAGCAAGAAAACCGAGCAGGTTAACCTGATTTGACTTATCATTCCTAATGTTCTATCTCGATATATGTTACTCATTATCTATTTTTCTATCCTCATTCATGGGGCATTGTATAATGTTGTATCTCCTCTTATCTTTCATATAGAGTTATGATGCCACGTCGTGGCAGAGGTCGGGGTAGGGCATGCGGCAGAGATGAGTGGATGACCACGTGATTGGAGAGGGAGATACACAAATATAGTAGGACCCAGTCGGGGAGGTTATTCTCGTTCCTTAGGAGCCAGTTGTAGAGGAGGTTCACATATAGCCACACCCAGTAGTGGGCGGTGCTCAGGTTTAGCAGGAGCTGGTACGGGAGGTGGACGTCTTACAGCATATTCCTGTTATAATGTAGGTTATGGCACGAATGACGAGGGGAGGAGATCTAGCCCCCGAGCCATAGGCTTTTATGGTCATGCAAGAGTTTAGGCGGATGGATCCTCCTACCTTCAGTGGGGAACCCGACCCATAGGCGACGATAGAGTGGCTAGAGGCGGTTGTGGCCATCTTCGACGCATTATATGTGGAGATTTAACTAAGAATAGGGATAGCATCTTTCTAGTTGTGTGGTAGCGCATGAGATTGGTGGAGGTTTTCCAAGACCACCATTGACCGCACGTGGACGGCTTTTGAGGGAGCATTTTACGAGAAGTATTTTCCCGTATCGTCCAAAGACGTCTATCATGAAGAGTTTCTAAACCTAACCCAGGAGGGGTTATCTGTCTTGGACTAAGAGGCACGATTCATGAATCTATCGCGTTATGCATCAGAGATTTTATTAATGGAGAAGATTTGTATGAAGTGGTTTGAGAGGGGGTTGTGACCAGCCCTTAAGAATAGGAAGGCGGCATCTGATATTCACACATACATGAAGGTTGTGGAGATGGAAATTCAAGTAGAGAACTCATTAGCCGAGAGTCGAGGAGTCTAGACCGCGGTAGAGGAATCAGAGTGCTTGGTCCGTTAGACACACACTGAAGCAGAGGTCTGTGGCTTAGGCATGTCATCACCAGCTTCTCAGGGGAGAGCATGCTATCTTTGCAGGTAAGAGGGACACTTGCAGTGAGACTGCCCACAGAAGGGCATGGGGCAAAGTCAAATTCATGGCACAAGCCAGGGCCAGACCCAGGGGAGGACCCCTCCCACTTGCTATACTTATGGATATGAAGGCCACTTAGCAGAGATTGTGAGTAGAAGTGATCACACAGGGATCGTCAGTTGCACCATCGAGGTTTGCTCCAGAGACACAGTAGCAGCTTGCGGCGGCACAGCCCGCAAGTCCAGTACTAGCTTCAGCATAGTCAGCTAGGCCTCAGAGATCGAGGGGTAGGGGCACCCAGCAGAGTCAGACTTAGTGACATGTCTTTGCTTTACCAGAGTCCAGTTCACCAACAACAGGATCAGGAGTGGCTGAGACTTCCGTGAGCACATCTGTTATGAGAGGTACGTTCCTTGTATATCATTCATAGGCCAGGGTCCTTATCGACACTAGGGCATTGCATTATTTTATTGCACTTTCTTTTTCTTTGGCATTGGGCTTAGAGATGGGGACCTTGGGTAGTACCTTATGCGTTGAGACGTTGGTTAAGGTCGTAGCGACTTTGCGACGAGTCTGTAGAGGATGTTAGTTGCAGATCTCTGATCATACCATGCTGTTTGATCTCATCGTCCTCAATATATTATTTTGACATCATCTTAAGCATAGATTATCTTGTTGCCTATAGAGTTCACATAGATTGTGATCAGTGGAGGATGTTCTTTTATACTCCGGAGGGAGCTTACCTTTCCTTTACGGGCGACCGGGATGACGGTTTAGTACCATCACCTCTTCTTGCGTTAAACGGCGGTGATCTCAGCATTCTTCTTTCTTCCTTGCTCATCGGTGATGATTATTCTACTCATGTGGAGTACCCTCTTGTTGTTGACGAGTTCCTTGATGTTTTCCCTCAGGACCTGTTCGAGTTGCCACCTCAACGGGAGGTAGAGTTCGCTATTGATCTTATTCTGGGGATAGCCTTCATATTTATGCCTTCTTATCATTTTTCTCCCGCAGAGTTGGTGGAGCTAAAGGTTTAGCTTCACGAGAAGGGTTTCATGCACCCTAGTGTTTCACCGTGGGGAGCACTAGATTTGTTCGTGAAGAGGAAGGATGGATCTCTTCGTTTGTGCATTGATTATAGGAAGCTTAACTAGGTGATAGTTAAGAATAAGTATCCTATGCCACAGATTGATGACCTCTTCGATCAATTGAGAGGAGCGAGGTGTTTTTCGAAGATAAACTTGCGTTTAGGTTATCATCAAGTGCGAGTCGGGGAGGAGGATATCCTGAAGGCTGCTTTCCACACGCATTATGGTCATTTTGAGTTCTTAATGATGCCCTTTGGATTGACAAACGCGTCGACAAGGTTCATGGATCTCATGAACCGCATATATCACCCTGTATCTTAATCATTTCGTTGTCGTGTTCGTGGATGACATCTTGATTTATTCTTCTTCTAAGGAGGAGTGTGAGGAGCATCTAAGGATCTCCTTACAGTTGTTACGGGAGCACCGTTTGTATGCCAAATTCGACAAGTGTGCATTGTGGCTTTAGGAGGTGAGATTTCTTGGCCATATGGTTTCGGTTGGAGGAGTAGCACTGAATTCCTCCAAGATTGAGGCTGCGATGGGGTGGAAACGACCGAGGAACGTGTTCGAGATCTGGAGTTTCCTAGGCCTTGTAGGTTACTACCGATGATTTATAGAGCACTTCTCTCGTCTAGCAGCGCCTATGAATCGTCTTACCCAAATGGGTATACCGTTTATTTGGATAGATGAGTGCGAGTCCGTCTTCCAGTAGTTGAAGACGTGGTTGACTAGCACTCCTATCTTGACTGTCTCAGAGCGGGGACTTGGCTATTCCATTTTCTCTGATGCATCCTTCGAGGGTTTGGGTTGCGTGTTGATGCAACTTGGTAGAGTTCTGGCTTATGGGCCCCGTCAGCTAAATACGCACGAGAGGAACTACCCAACTCATGATTTAGAGTTGGCAACAGTGGTTTTTGTGTTGAAGCTGTGGAGGCATTATCTTTATGGTGAGCACTTCGAGGTCTTTTCGGATCACAAGAGTTTGCGTTATCTTTTCTCCCAAAAGGATCTCAACCTTCGGCAGCGGCATTGGATGGAGTTTCTTAGTGACTATAACTTTGATTTGTAGTATCATCCGGGGAAGACCAATGCGGTGGCCGACGCCCTTAGTCAAAATTCCTTTTCTATGCTTGGGGGTATTGCAATTAGAGAGTGGTGTATGATGGAGGAGCTCAACGCCTTCGATCTTCAGCTTAGCGGGTCTGACATAGGAGCTATGTTGTTTTCAATCATTTTATAGCTGACTCTTCTTAGTCGTGTTATTGACGAACATGAGTCCAACATGTAGAGCCAAGACTATCAAGATCGGATTTTATCAGGCAGTGACGCAGGTGGATTGACTATTCACCCCGACCAGAGCTTGAGGTAAGGTGATAGAATCTTCGTACCGGAGTCATGCTGAGCCAACGTGCTTCATAAGTTCCATCATTCTAGGCTTGCGGTGCATCCGGGCGGCACCAAGATGTACTACGACTTATGTAGGTAGTTTTGGTGGAGGGGCATGAAGAGGGATGTAACTTCGTTCATATCGTGTTGCCTTACTTGTCAGTAAGTAAAGGCCGAGCATCAAAGACCTACAAGCATGTTACATCCTTTTCCAGTATCTGAGTGGAAGTGGGAGCACATCACGATGGATTTCATTACAGGACTTCCTATCTCCCCAAGGAAGTATGATACAGTTTGGGTAGTGGTCGATCGATTGACCAAGTCTGCCCACTTTCTTCCTATCCAACTTACGTATTCGGTGAATCGATTGAGTCGGTTATATCTTTCAGAGAGCTTTCGCCTGCATGGAGTTCCAGAGTCCATTATTTCTAACCTAGTCCCTCACTTTGCTTCATGTCTTTGGCAGAGCCTACAGTCAAAATTTGGTACTAATGTTCTGATGAGTACTGCTTTTCATCCAAAAATAGATGGCCAGTCAGAACGTACTATACAGATTCTTGAGGATATGCTACGAGTTTGCATTCTTGATTTCCGTGGATTATGGGAAGATTATCTACAACTTATGGAGTTTGCGTACAATAATAGTTACCAGGAAAGTATTGGGATGGCACCTTTCGAGGCGTTGTATGGTAGGCCATGCAAATCGCCTATGTGTTAGGTGAGAGGTCTATCATGGGGCCTGACTTGGTTCAAGAGACTACGGAGAAGGTAGCCGTCATTAGCAGACGTCTTATCCCTACTCAAAGTCGTTATAAGAGTTCTGCTGACCAACGACGGCGACCTGGCCAACCGGCTCACCCACCCGCGCTTCGGCATCGAGAAGATCTACCTGGCGCACGTGAAGGGCGTGCTCGACGAGGCCTTTGTCGCCGATGTCGAGCGCGGGCTCAACGCCAAGCAGTTGCGTGCCTCGCACGAAATGGCCGAGGCCGCCGCGGACGTGAGCTTTGGCCCCCGGCGAGTGATCGCGCGGGCCGCGCGCCGGCCGGGGAGCATCCGCGTTGCGCTCTCGCGCACGCACGAGGACAAGACCGTGCTGGAGGTGCGCCTGGTGGATGCGGGCCCCCGCAGCGTGCCCGACATGCTCGCCGAGGCGGGCCTGCGGGTGGTGAAACTCTCGCGCGTGGGGCTCGGCCCTCTGGCCCTGCGCGGCGTGGGCGCGGGTCGCTGGCGCGAACTGGAAAACGCCGAGGTGAAGGCCCTGCGTATGGCGTGCGGGCTGGTGGCCCAGACGGGGGCGGGCGGTGCGAGCGGCCCCACGCCGCTATCACCCGCGCACCCGAAACCCGAGGGGGGGCGTTCACAACAACCTCACGTGTACACACCCGCGCGGCGTGACCGTCGCCCGCACGCACGCCCCGCAGCGGGCCCTGTGAACGTCCACCCGGGAAACGGCGAGCGCGGTAACGGCCGGCCTTCGCGAAGGGGAAGCCGATGAACAGCAACGGCGACACGCCCTCAGAAAGCGCGGCTGGCTCGGCCACGCCCGCGCCGGCACGCAACGGGGGCACGCCGCGCCCCACGCCTGACGATGCGGACGGCCTCACCGCGCCGCCGGGCGTGCTGAACCCCTACGACCACCCGCGCGGCCCGCTGCAACGGCTCGATGCGCTCACGGCGCGGGTCTTCGCGTGGGTGGGGCAGGACTCGATCCCGCGCATGGCCGCGGCCCTGTCGTATCGCACGATCTTCAGCATCATCCCCATCATGGTGCTGAGTTTCGTGATGATGCGGCTGCTGGCCGACAGCGAGACCCGTCTCAAGACGCTCCTGAGCAAGTTCCTTCAGCTCTCGGGCTTGTCGGAGGTGTCGGCCGGCAAGCAGAGCGTTGAGGAGTGGATGACGGGCATCGTCAACAACTTCAACAGCATCAACTTCGGGGCCATCGGCG
>JAULLH010002622.1:0-10218 GCA_035668455.1 Sarracenia alabamensis
GACTGCTGCAAGAATGTATTCGCATCCACAGGATAACAGAAATGGTCCCATAAAGTCGATGCCACAAACGCCGAAGAGTTTGACAATTAAGATTGGGTTTAAGGGCATCATGTGTTTTGCAGTCATTGTGTCAATCTGCTGGCATCGCAGGCATCGCTTACAATAATCATGGACATCTTTAAAAAGTGTTGGCCAGTAGAATCCACTCTGAAGCACTTTGGTAACCGTCTTCTTTCCACTAAGGTATCCACCACATGCTAATGAGTGACAGAATCAGAGAATACTTTCCATCTCATCCTTGGGTACGCATCGGCGTACGACTTGGTCAGCACAATATTTGAATAGCTCAAGTTCCTCCCAGAAGTAGTACTTTACTTGCGAGAAAAATCAATCGTTTTGCTATTTTGACAAGTTGTTTGGGATGCGTCCCACCGCTAAATAGTTGATTATATCTGCATACTAGGGTGGTTGGATAGCAATGGCCAAGAATAATTGCTCGTTAGGAAATGAGTCTCGTACAGGCACGTGGTTAGTAGGGGACTGGACTAAGAGTCGAGAGAGATGATCGGCTACAGAATTTTCAATGCCCTTCTTGTTGCGGATCTCTAAATCAAATTCTTGGAGAAGCAGGATCCAACGAATCAAGCGGGTTTTGTGTTTTTCTAAGCCAGTAGGTGCCTAAGGGAAGCATGGTCAGTGTAGATAATCACCTTAGATCCTAGTAGATACGATTAGAGTTTATCCAGCACAAAAAATACTGTCGGTAGCTCCTTCTCCGTGGTTGTGTAGTTTAACTGCGCCTCGTTCAGAGTCTTGCTGGCATAGTAAATGGCGTGGAGGACCTTGTTCTCTCTCTGTCTAAGCACAACCCTTACAGCATAATCAGAGGCGTCACACATGATTTCGAACGTTATAGCCCAATTTGGTGATTACATATCGATGTTGTAGATAAGCATCTCTTAGCTGTTCGAAGGCACGCATATAGTTATCATCAAAGTTGAATGTAGCTTCCTTGGCAAGAAGGTCACAAAAGGGCTTCGATATTTTTTAGAAGTCTTTGATGAATCTTCTGTAAAAACCAACGTGGCCTAAGAAGGAACGGATCTTTTGTACATTTGTGAGTGGTAGGAGTTTAGAGATAAGGTCGACTTTAGCTTTATCTACTTCTATTCCTCTTTTGGAGACTATGTGCCCCAACACGATCCCTTGTTAGACCATGAAGTGACTCTCCTCCCAGCTAAGTATCAAGTTTGTCTCCTGACAGCGTTTAAGCACAAGGGTCAAATTTGAGAGATAATCTTCGAACGAAGGACCGAACACAGAGAAATCATCCGTGAATACTTCTAAGAGTTTTTCCACCATGTTAGAGAAGATCGACATCATGCACCGTTGGAAGGTGGCAGGTGCGTTGCATAACCCAAAAGGCATATGTCTGTAGGCAAATGTGCCAAATGGGCAGGTGAAGGTCATCTTTTCTTGGTCCTCATGGTAAACAGGTACTTGGTTGCAGCCAGAGTAGCCATCTATGAAGAAATAATAGTTTTGCCCAGCTAAACGTTCTAGGATTTGATCGATGAAAGGTAGAGGAAAGTGGTCTTTCCTTGTCATGGCATTTAACTCGCGATAGTCGATATAGACTCGCCAACCAATAGTTGTTCATGTAGGGACGGATTCTCTTTTGTCATTTAATACTACAGTGAGCCCAGATTTCTTCATTACAACTTGTGTGGGGCTCACCCATTTGCTATCTGAGATTGGGTAGATGATACCTGCGTCTAGCAGTTTCACTACCTTCAATTTTACAACTTCCTTCATGTTGGGATTTAATCACCATTGCATTTCACGTGTAGGCTTGGCATCCTCCTCACAATGGATGCGATGCATGCAAACGGACAGATCAATCCCCTTCAAGTCAGCCACTAACCACCCTATAGCTCCTTTATGGGCTTTGAGAACTGCAGTCAATTGCTCCTCTTGTATGGGTACTAAGTCTAAGGAAATGATGACTGGCAAGGTGCTATCGGACCCAAGGAAGATGTACTTGAGTGAGCTCAGTAGAGGCTTCAGCTCAAGCATAGGTGGGGCTTTTAGGGATGGCATGCCAGGTATGGATGAGAGTGGGGGTAGTTCTTCGAAGCGAGACACCCATGGGGGCATGTCTACGTAATCTTCCGTTTCTAGCTCGACTTTTGTTTCATCAATAGTTGGATCGAGCTCTAAGAAGTCTTTCCCAAAATAAGTCAGGCAGGCTTCCCAGGGGGTCATCAGTGAAGATGGCAGACAGGTCTTGTTGTGTTGCCTTCTAATGCAGGGTGGTGGGAGGCATGGAACACATTAAGCCGCAGCTTCATGTTGCCAAATGAGACATCCATAACCCTAGTTCGGCAGTTGATACATGCATTGGCTGTGGCCAAAAAGGGGTGTCCAAGAATAACAGGTGTTTGTCTCCTCGTTTTTATGTCTGGTTCGGTGTCTAGTACTATAAAGTCGACATGGAATAGGAATTTGTCGTCCTTGACTAGTACATCCTCAATTATACCTCGGGGAATTTTGACTAACCTATCTGCCAATTAGAAGGTGAGGGGGTTGCTTTCAGCTCCCTGAGACTGAACTGCTCGTATACAGAATATGGGAGTAGGTTCATGCTTGCTCCTAAGTCCAGGAGTGCTCGGTCGATCTGATGATCGCCGGTCACACATGAAATAGTTAGGATCACTGGGTCTTTCAACTTAGGGACCAAGTCATAGCTTAGGTTGAGTAACGTGCTCGGTTAGAAGCACTTTCTTGGGGGCGCTCGTTTGCGTCCTATGCTTCTGAGTGCATAAGTCCTTTAGGAACTTAGCGTACGATGGCACTTGTTAGATAGCATTAAGAAGGGGTAGGTTTATCTTTACTTTCTTGAATAATTCAAGCACGTTAGTTAGTGGTGATCCCTTCTTGAGCTGAGGTGCTTGTGGCTCAAGGTGTGATGGGAATGGTGCCTAGGGTTCCGTTTGTATGACTAGAGGGGGCATAAGTGCCTCTTTGAATGGGTCTCTAGGTGGTGGTGCAGTTGTTGGTACTTGTTGAGCTATTTCAGAGTCGTCAGACTCATCCACTATTACTGGGGTAGGTACTGGCTGCACAGATATGGGTTGGATAGTGTTGGAGTCTTGAGACTCCTTGACTATGGTCGGGGTTGATGTTGGTTGGGGTTTTTCTAGTAATGGTCGAGGTTCTAGCTGTTTTTCACTCCTTGAGGTCATAACAACCTTTGTCTGCTCGTGGTATACCCCACTGCTGCTAGGGTTGCTATCGATGACGTATTGGCCCTTAGGGTTTACCACAGGTTGACTTGGCAGTTTATCGTCCTCTCAATGGTTAAGAGCTGTAGCTATCTGCCCAACCTGTGTTTCTAGCTTAGCGATAGATTGAGAGTGAGAACTCAAGAGTTGAGTTTTCTCATCTAGATCTTTCAAGGCTTTCAACACAGTTTCCTCAAAACTAAGTGCCCGAAGAGTTGATGCAGGTGCTTGTTATAGGGAACGGTAGGCCTATTGGATGAAAGAGTTAAACGCGGGCCTTGGTGCCTGAGTCTATGGTTAGCCAGGTTGCTGGTTCCGCCAACTGAAGTTTGGATAGTTCCGCCAACCAGGGTTATAGGTGTTGGAGTAGGGGTTGTTGCCTAGTTGGGGAAATCCATTAGCAGCGTTGACTTGCCCTTGAACGAAGTCAGGGAATTGCTCGGCTAGGACATTCAGTGACATAGTGCGCTGGGCTAGCGCACAGTGGATAGACGTCCTGGACACTTGAGGGTGTTGGTTGAGCCACATGCAGACCAATGGTTAACGACATGTCTAGTTTTTTGGAGAGGGACTTCACTTGGGTTGTAAGATCTATACTTTGGTTAACCTCGTAAAGTCCTCGAGTCTTCTACGCTATTGTTATGTCAGTGCAAGAGACTGAGGCTTGATGTTGTGAGATCACACTCAATTTCTCAAGGTGAGCCCATGCTTCTGTCTCATTATTCATCATAAATGCGCCGCCACACGAGGCATCAACGTATTGATGATGTTGGGACAACAAATCTTCGTAGAAGTTCTACACTAGTTACAACTTTGGGACTTGGTGATGGGGACAACTCCTAATCATTTCCTTGAGACCCTTCTATGTTTCGTGAAAAGATTCTCCCTCCTGCTGGATGAAGCTAGTGATTGCTCGACGAATCTGATTCGTTTTGCCAATCGGAAAGAATTCTTGGAGGAATTCTTGTTGTAGCTTAGCCCACGTGGTTATCGTGTTTGGTTCAATGGACTTAAGCCAGTACATGGCTTTGTCACAAAGGGAGAACGGGAACAACTTCATATGCAAGGCCTCCTCGGTTAAGTTGTTGAGTCTCAAGGTCGAGCAGATCTCTAAGAATTCATCTATGTGCTTATAGGGGTCCTCATTGCTGAGCCAGTAGAATATGGGCAATAATTATAGGAGATTAGGTCAAATCTCATAATTACCGACCCCGGCGATGGGTGGTGCTAGGCAAGTTGCAGACTCGTAAGCTGTTAGAATGTAGTAATCCATTAGCGCTTTGAGTTATTGATTGGCCTAGTTAGCCTGATCATTTCGTTGATTGGCCTGCGGAATGACCGGGGGGTTATTTTCGTCGGCCATAGTGGGTGTGTGAAGTAGTGTGGGAGTTTAGGGGAAAGGGTTCGGATGGAGGTTTGCTCTAAAAGTTCTTTCTATTTCAGAATAGAAGGTTGCTAAGTCGTAAAGTAGAGAGTGACGACCAAGCATATAATAAGAGTACTGAAATAAACAAGAAACATCAAACAAACAAATATATAAAAAAAATTATTTTTTTTATCATCCAGACGAAAAAGGAAGAGCGTCTGGACGATACGAATAGGTTAGCGTCCTGACGGCTAAGATAGCATCCGGACGACGGGTTCCAGAATTTAGAATTTTCTGTTTTTGGACAGAAAATTAAAAATTTCGAAAACTCAAGCTAAAAAAAATGAATCAAATAATTTAAACAAGAGTTTCAAAATAAAATAAGCTTCTTTTTCCCTGGCAACGACGCCAAAAACTGGTAGTCTTGTTTGTACCTTATCGCTTAGTCGTTAATCATAGGTTGACTTGTAACATACTGACCCTAATCCAATAAACATTCCATAAATCATAATAGATTACTCATGCATCTTAATCTCCAAATAAACTAACTCTCAAGATTTTTAGAAATTTCAGCAGAGTTTCCCCTGTTTTTTGCACTTTCCAAGAATTTTAACAACCTGTAAGCAATGTTCCTGGATAATCAGAATAACAACAATCCGCATCCGCGGCAAATCTAAGCTAATTTAAGTTACAACATGCATCTCAAACCTCAACTTACAAAGTAGGTGGCTCCAACAGACTTACAACCCACATACAAAACCATAATGAATAATCTGCTGAACTCCAAAATAAAACCAGCTAGCTACTACCAACATGCTAACCAACTAAAATATAAAAGGGCCTTATGGCCATACAACCAAATAGATGATAGGGCTAATGAGATAGAACTACGAGCGATACAACAAATAATGTAAATCTCAATGTACAACAGGATAGAGTACAAATAGAAATATCCGTGTGCCATGCCTCCAAGCTCACCAATCCGTCCTTGCAAAAAAAAAACCTAAAAATGTTAGAGTAGCTGAGCCACAGTTGTAGGATAATACACTAACAAATGAATAACAGAGTAAAACATATGAGCCGAGCATGTGAATACCTTTACACCAATAAAATAGGAACCACGTTCCAAGTTTTATAGAAAAACTGTATTCACATGGCTCTAGTTTTAAGAAAACATTCTTAAAAGGATTGTATTTTCCTTTTCATAAAAAGGTTTTTCCCACATTTTCTGTCCTCACAAAGGATCTAAGGGGTTATCCCCAAAACTTATCCCATAGGGATCTAACCGTCCATCCATATCATGTCCATACTACGCTCCAACCTGAAAATCTCACAACTCCAAACCACAGCGATATTAGTAAAAGAACTATCATCAACAGGGATAAAAGAATACTATCCACAAGAAGCCTGTGACAAGGACATGCTAATCTATAACTAGATACAATCTAGAGGAGCATGTTAATCAAGCATAACGTCTACACCATAAGGATAATGGAGCTAGTTCCCAAGTCTACTACTAAAAGGTGTATCTAGCATGAATAAGTATGCACGGCTCCTTGAACCATAACTAAAACGTATGACCATGTACATATGACCACACCTCAATCACATTCCGTTTCATACCCGAGTCTCACAGCTACCGTATCAACTCATGTAGAGAGTACACGTATATATAGATATATATACTCATGGTATGTAGTATCAAGCTCATACACATAAATGAATAACGTACACATAGTCTAAACCAAGCACTTTGTATCGTAAAGTAGACAAGCTATATCCCATACCATAGCTCGTAAACGTTACGCGTACATACTCACGCACCCACGTATCGTAAAGTAGACAAGTTATGTCCTATACCATAACTCGTAAACTTTACGGTACATACGCACACACCCAAGGGCGGACCTTGGAGTAATGGACGAGTCTTATCCCGGTTGTACAATCCCCACGGAACACATCAACGTGGACCAATCCCCACGGAACACATCAACGTGGATCAATCATACGGAACACATCAACGTATATTGAAGGGGGGGTGGCCCCCTTCTATTGTACAACCTCCACGAAACTGATCAACGTAGGCCAACCTCACGGAACACATGAACGCTAGTCGGAAGCCTTAGACTCCACTCCCTACTCTCCTCTAGTCCCCACATACACATCACAAACATCAATCACATAAACGCACAAAGATACAGGCAATGTACAACAACCGATCACAAGGATCAACTCATAAACACACAATGATACAAGCAATGTGCTCCAACCGATCACAAGGATCAACAAACATAACATACTAGGATACCAATACCGGTCATCCAACAATAAACCTCAAATACCAAAGCTCAGGCTACTATAAGGGAGCATAATAATCATCAAGTATGATATCAAAAGCAGGGCACGATACGTGCGTCACTAGGGTAACTAAACTACCCGTCACTGCTCACATCACCATAACCATCAATAAGGCACTAAGCCTACAAGCGCCAGTGTCAAGCTCTAAACCTCAAATCATACCAACTCGTCAATCCACAAATAAGCCTCAAGTCATAGGTTAAGGATTCTAACCACTAAATTCCATTCATAACCCTTGAGCTGTAAATCACATAACATAGGTAATAAGCCATGAACTACAAGTAGTGAACGACTAACCTCAATCTATGGGCCCGCAACCACCGCGACTAACATCGAGCTACAAACGAAAGGCCATAAGCCACCAACCACAATTCATAAGCTTTAGGTCATGTTCTACATGCTACGAGTCCCAAACTTTTTAAATCTCAAAATACGTATCAAGGTTGTACACTATAAGCACCAGACCTCAAGTCTCACATGCTACAAACCCCATCTCATAAACCAAGAGTGGCATGCCAAATAAGGTAAGCCTTAATGTGTAGTCACTGACCAGGTCCTTAGGCCGAAACATTGAGATTTTCAGACAAGGGACTATATATCACCAACACATGTCACAAAGGGGCGACACATCATCTATATACATCACGAAGGACAACACGTTGCCTACGCGTATCCCAACAGGACTACACGTCAACTAAGCTTGGATACTTCAACCTAACAAGGAGAATTTCACTCAAAAGGAAGTCCAACTATCCATGACGCGTATGCCAACCAACTAAGTGGCCTAAGATCTCCAATAAACCTTCAACTCCAATGACTTACATGTACATCCACACACTTAGCCCAAAAACTCGTGTTACTCTAACATGTGAAGTTCACCCAAATTATGAAATTACACTCAACAATATTCCTTACTTATCACTAGATGTTTGCATAACAAATAGGTAACCTTAGTCACCAACAAACCCTTTTACAACCAACTCTTAACCAAAATTCCACCTCTTCTATACATGTGAATCTTTCATTGAAATCAAGTGGACATCACCCTCACGTAATGGTCACTCCCACAAGGCCTCCATACCTAGCCAAAGGTCACTTTACTACAACATGAGAACTTCACTCAAACCACGAGAGCCATATCCGTTTGTGTTCACAAACTCTTGCAAAACCCCAACAAGTTAAATAAATTATCTTTATCACCCATAGGTCTCTAATGAGGTCAAATACACTCAACAAAAATTAAACAAAAGTTCTCATCTTAAAAAGATAGGCGGCTTTCACCCAAGTATAAAAGTATCATTCACTAACCTTGAAGTAATCACTTACACACAAATTAGCAACAATTCACAAGGTCTCACTTCAAGAACATAAATGGATTTCACCCAGGTTCAAGTGTGCAACACCACCTATAGTTCTTATACTTCATAGGGCATTAACGAACCTTAAAAGAATGATTTGAGTTATCAAACAAACCTTAAACATAATACAAGGTGCCTAAGCTACCAATGGACCCTTACTATCCGACACTTAACCAAGGTTCCCATTATTTTAATCATGTGAACACCACCCAAGGCAAAGGAAGTGAAACCCTCATCATATTCTTTAAGCCACATAAAACACAACGTGTCTAATAGATAGCCTTTGCCACGCATTAACTTTCAAAGTGATCCTTATTACATAATTTAACAACAAATCACAATTTATAGGCAATTTTTACTTTATGAAAGAGAGAATTATTTAAATATAATTTCATTGCTATACAAAGCATCAACAACCATTTTAGATAACTCAAACCCTCAAACAAAGTTCCAACATATCGTAAAGTGCTTCAACACCTAATTAAGTCCAAACTCCCGCAAACTAACATGTGAAATTCCTCACCAAATCATAGGCCACACAAGCTCACTAGGAACCTTGATAAGCCTCAAAATCACTAATGTACAACCTTGGAGCATCAAATCTAAAAAAAAAAACCCCAATTTCTTGGTTTAGGCTCAAAATCCACCAAAAGCTTAAAAATGTAGTTTTACTCAAAATCCAAACGTTTAACCAACTTGCAAGGTAAGATAGTTCAAGATATCCTACAAATGGATAAAAATCAACTAAGCCCCAAATATCATCACCTAGGGTTCCCAATCTCTAAAATCAAGCTCTAGGTTTTAGGTTTTGAACCAAACACACACCAACAACAAAATAATCACATCCGTGTACAATTTATTCAATATTAGTGCAAATCATACCTCAAGGGGTGAGAAACCAAAATCCATCTCCAAGAAAGCTCCAAGAACCAAACCCTAGCCAAAAACATGGAAAAAAGGTCATAAAAAGCTAAGGAAAGAGAAGGAGGAGGAGAAATCCAAGGTTTAAGTTGCTTAATCTTACCAAACAAGCCTTTAGATGCTCTCCAAAATGCTCCAAAAATGCAAGGAATCCAAGCCCTAACCATTTCGCCTCGTATAGAGAGAGAGAGAGGAATGAGAGAAATGATAAAAAGAGGCTCTCAGGTTCAATTTTTAAAAACCAGATCGTAGTATACCGCTCGAGCGCTTAACTGCGTGTAGCTTCAGTATGAAACTTAAAATGAGCATAACATTGTCGTCCGAAATCAAAAAAAGGTCGTTCTTGTATCCAAATTGAAGCCCCGGAAGTCCTCTTTCCAATGGTTGAAACCTCGCATCCAAATTCCTCTCGTATAAAATGTTATGCTCGTAAAAGCAAAGGTATGTCGGTGTCTCCTCGTCTGCGGGCTGTTATACATCGAAGCAAAACTTAAAAACGGAGGTCAGTTCCCACCCCGAATCTTCTAAAACTTTACCCAACACTTAAGGAAAATATTACAGAGATAACAAAACAAACGGCGCAAACATCGAACTCCGAATCAACATTAAACTTTAATTCTTTGAAAGCTTTTAACCCGTTTCTCAGAAAAACCAAACGAACCCGGTTCGAATTAAAACTTAAAAATCGAAACGGTCCTCGAGCTGTTGGAGTTCAGTCGCAACGGAAGCGTATTACGGGTTTTCAAAAATAGGATCGTTTTCAAAAATCGTTTACATGTTTTTCTTAAAATCCAATATCGAGGCGACATACAATGATAAGAAATCATACCGTTGAAATCCTGTCGTAGGATTTTGGTTATCCAAGTTGTAGGCGAGACCACCTCCCGACCTTCTCACGTATATCCCGCGCACGTCCTCGCCTTCGGTGAGT
>JAULLH010002732.1:0-10214 GCA_035668455.1 Sarracenia alabamensis
TGTGGCCATCCTCCTCTCTCCAAAGAAATATTTTTTTTTGTATCTTTTCAATCTCCTGGATAACACTCTTCGAAATTTTGTAAAGGGACATGTAATATGTAGGAAGATTTGACAGTTAATTCGATAAGAAGGATCCTGCCAGCCCTTGACAGATATTTCCATTTCCAAGGAACTAGTCTTGAACAATTCAATTAATGGGGCCCAATTCTTCACAATCATGGGATTAATTCCCACTGGGAGACCCAAGTACCTTATGGGTAAGGATCCCACTTTGCATCGCAGAATGGCAGCAAGTGAGAATGATACTGAGATAGGTAAGCCAACACCGAACAACATACTCTTGGAAAAATTTACTTTCAGGCCTAAAGCAAGTTCAAAATTCCTAAGAATATTCTTAATGAAGGTGACTTCTTGTGGGTGTGGTTTACAGAAAATGATGGTATCGTTTGCAAATTGAAGATGGCTCAGCTTTAATTTTTGGTTGCCAACCTCAGTGCCTTCAATCCACCTTGAGCTAACTGCCTTTTCAAGCATCACATTTAATCCTTCAACAGCTAAATTGAAGAGAAAAGGTGACAGAGGGTCACCTTGCCTTAACCCTTTTTCAGGATTGAACATGGTGGAAGGTGAACCATTTACAAGAACAGATATAAAGGAGGAGGATATACATTCCTTTATCCATTGTCTCCATTTAGGCCCAAAACCCATTAACTTCATGATATTCACCAAATATTCCTAATTCATGCAATTATATCCTTTCTCAAAGTCGAGCTTCAATATAACTCCCCCCTTCTTTTTCTTTTTCCACTCATCTATAACTTCGTTAACAATAAGGATGCCATCTCCACTCTGCCTCCCAGCAATAAATCCGGACTATTTTTCATCAACCACTTTCTTTATCACTTCCTTCAACCTTGCAACAAGCACTTTAGCAAGGATTTTATAGATAGATCTAACCAGACTTATAGGCCTGAACTCTTTAAGAGTTTGAGGGCAAGTTGTTTTTGGTACCAAGGCGATGAAGGATGAGTTAAGGCTTCTAAGAACTTTCCCATGTGAATGGAATTCAATCATAAAAGACATGAGGTCCTCTTTTATGATAGGCCAAATTTTTTTGAAGAATTTAATGGTGAACCCGTCAGGGCCTGGGATTTTGTCTACACCACAGTTGAGAATGGCCTTATAAGTGTCTTCTTCAGAGAACATTCCTTCTAATAGTCTGCTACTTGACTGGTCAAGGATTTTTAGCATAGGCCCTTCGAAGACAGGTCTCTCCTAACTTACTTCTCTGAAAAATAAGGAAAAGTAGCTACTTACATGATCCTTGATTTCATTGGGCTGAACCAACAGTTTGCCTTCATGAACCAGTTACCCAATGTAATTTTTCTTGAATCTCCTGTTGGTCGTCGAATGAAAGAATGAGGATTTCGGTCACCAAGCTTGAGCCACAATTGTCTTGATTTTTGCCTCCACATACTCTCGGCCCTTCTTTGGTTAATCCATATTTTAGCCTTTAGATGCTTTCTAGAGTTGATCTGATCCTCTTGTAATGGCCTAGCTTCTTCTGCTAAGTCCAATTGGTTTAGCTCATCCTCGGTTTGTTTAATAGCCATCTCCACATTACCAAATATCTCTTAATTCCACTTCTTGATGGAGCTCTTGAGGCTTCTAAGCTTACTATGGATTTTAAAACCTACCCACCCTTCTACAACTAAGGCAGACCCTGAATGTTTAACCAAATGTTTAAAGGAGGCACATTACATCCAAGTGTTGAATAATCTGAAAGGCTTTGGACCCCAATATACTTGTTCATCTGTTAAAAGAATGGGGCAGTGATCAGATAAAGACCTAGGTAGCCCCTATTGTTCTACCTTGAAAGCATTGAGCCACTGGTTATCAAGAAAGAATCTATCTAGCCGACTCTAGGTAGGCTTTTCATGTTGGTTTGACCATGTGTACAGTCTCCCAAGGAGAGGGAGATCAATCAGGAGAAGGTTGTCTATCCAATCTTTGAAGTCCCTCATGCCTTTGCTTATTCTACTACAACCTGTTCTCTCTCCTAAGGATTTAATTTCGTTGAAGTCACCGCACAGACACCATGGTTCGGGGAAATGAGCTTTAAGGCTTTTGAGTTCATCTCAAATCTTTAACCTTTAGCCAGGGTCACAAGGGGCATAAACATTACCTATCACACATTTGAAAGTCCCTAACAAAATACCTTGCATGACAATGAAGTTTTTATGGATACTCTTTTGTTGGACTGAGAAGAAGCTTGAGTCCCAGGCACTTAACAATCCACTAGAGTTTCCATTAGCATCAGACAGCTCCCATTCAGCCTCGTTGCTACCCTAAACAGATGTAATTTTAGCCTGGTCAGTAGCTTCCCATTTAGTCTCCTGGATATGAATCATTTGAATGCCTCTACTTTTGATTATCTTTCTAATCATTCTTCTTTTTTCTTGTCTTCCCAAATCTCTATTCCAAGAAAGGATCTTCATGTTTAGAAATCTTCACCTCTAGCCATCCTCTCATCAGCCTCCTGCATTACAATAATTGTAGTCACAATTTGATCTTCATTTCCTTTGTAGTTAAGACCCATTAACTTCCCTATCTCTAGCACCAATTCAGCTTCTCTTCTCATAACATTATTTTAATTCACAATATTCTGTGTGGATATAGATGCTTGTGATTGCTCTAGATGTATACTTTCATTATGACCTTTCTTACTTTTTCTTGAGTTGGTTTTCCTATTACAATTTTGTAAGCATAGCATGCCAAGTTCAGAAAGCATTTTCCACTTCTTTTTCTTGCTGCTTTTGGTAACCTTCTGGATACCTTCATATTGGTGTAAGTAAGTTTTGGAGAGCACATTTGAATTTGAATGTCCATTTGCATGTAAGAGATCAAAATTGCTTTATCCAGGCTGTCATCCACCATACCTACACTATTGTGTTCAGCTATGTGCATATGGAGCTCTCCACTTCCACTAGAGTTAGTGACTTCCTGACAACCTTGGGCTTGAGAAACTTCTAGGGTAATAAGATAGCCTATTGTGCTTGCCACCCCTGCATCAGATTTACAGACCTCTATAGCTAGAGTTACCATATAGCCATTGCTTTTTGAATTCTTGTTCCTTGCACCAGAGATGGATTCTTCAACTTGACTTAAAAGTGCCACCTCTTCTGATAGGTCTTCCATGGGTGAACTAGCTTGGTCCTGGACTTTCTTATTGACTTGTAGATTTGCCTTAGATATTCCTCTTTGTATGTATGCCTTTCCAAATGATTGGCCTCCACCATGAAAGGTTTGGTATTCTTATTCAGTGCATCTAATAGGATAAGAAAATCTACCCACTTTAACTTGACAAAATCTATTGATAGTATAAGATGCTTTGGCGTAAATTAGGACCATCCCCACAACAATATCTTGTTTCTTGCAAGTTTTCTCATCAACAGTGATTACTTCACCCCACATCCCACCAATTTTAGAAAATGTATCTTCATTCTAAGCATGGAGAGGAACTCTCTCGATGTTGAGCCCCAATGTTCTACTCAAGTTTGATTCTCTGTAGCTCCACTCGTAGATTGTCTCAAACCATGTATCCAGCCACTCTCTCGAATCTGATAAGAAAATTTTCTTAATATCTGGACTAGAAAATTGAAGAAGGGCCTTTAGTCCCTCCATAGGTTTCACAGTGATGTCTAGGACTCCATCTTCAATCATAGCATCTTGAACACTTGCTGGAAGTCTGATGACTTTGATAATGCCCACAGTATAACATTTGATCCATTCCTCGTCCACATCCATTGCTTCAATACTACCCACAAAATCCTCTGTGTCCACTTTATCAATGGGATCAAGACTGCTACTCAAGTTCTAGGATGGATTGCTGGATCCTTGCACTTTTTTACTCCTTTCCTTATTAAACCTGGGATGGACCTGGTTGTTCCTTCTACTTGGATCAACCCATGCTTTTACTGACCCTGAGGGTTTTATCAAACCAACAAACACCATTGTACTTTTTAATGGCAACATATGCATCATTGGGGTCCCAAAATTTTACAAAATCGAATCTAGAATTGCTCCTCCATCTCTTTTTCCTCGGGATGAATGCTTCGGCCACTGGACCACACAAATTAAACATATTGCGAAGCCATGTATTATCTATCTGATCAGGAATGTTATCGATGAATATAGATGTATTTACCCTAGCCAAATATGGATTACTCCTCATGTTGCCTTCTCTTATTGGGTCATGCTTCACCCCACTGGTGTCCCCTTTTCTGTCTCCAACTTTTTTGTCTTTAAGGTTGAAAACGTCACCCTTAGCTCGGTTCCCCTATTCTAGATTACCCAGCTTATGAATGCCCAGGCCATCTTCTTGTTTACCTCAAACTTTTCCGGAGACGACCACTGAAGAGTACGATGGTTGTATCTGAGGAAACCGATCTTCCTATAGCTTCCTTTTACCCATGGTGCTCTCTTTCATTGCTCCATACCCAACCCACTGGTGACCATGCTCAATTCTTGATGCCCCCCACTCGATCGATGCTCTTCTGGGTGTGAGCCTTGGCCCTCCATGAATAAACCTTCCTCCACCATCTCGCTCAGGAGGGAATCCCATTGTTCCTGTTTTCCTCCCACTACCATATCCGAATCAAGCTATTCCTGCCTCGAGCATATCTTCGCCATGCTCAATCGCCATAAATCCATGTGCGTGGCTCACACCATTACCTCTAGAACGGAACCCTACTGTGTTCGCAAAAAGGGGAAAGTTAGAGCGAGAGTGAGGAGCCATTTCTTTTTCCACTCTTGTGTCCCCAACTCATTTTGAGTCAAGATTAGTTCTTCAATAATAGATGGACGATGACTTTACTCACTCGCAAATTGTAACAAGTAAACCATGGGAGAATCAAATCTGAATTGAAGGGTCACCTTGTTCGATTCACTTACATATGCAAATTTTTCTTAGCAATTGTCATTCTTAACCAGGTTCTTATTGAGACACTCGATTACCATCCAACTCAAGATGACATGTTCATTACTAAAAAAATGCAAAGAAAGACACAACATGCATGAGAGAGAAGGGTTCAAAGGGTTATGAAAAATTATTATTATTGTAAAAAAAATAATATATTGTTAGTACGAAGAAAATCATCAAATAAGACGTGTTTAAAGAGTTCAAGAAATGTCGTCAAATTGTCCACAAAGTGTTGTATAATAGAACTACTATTTTCTTAGTTACAACACATTTAAAAAGTGTCGAACATGTAACCTGATGGTGGAATGACAAGGTTTGAGCCATAGTAGAAAAAGAAATTCTTTAAAAATTAGCAAACAGTTTGATACACTAAAATTTTAAGAGATATAAACGGACCTGAAAGATGGTTAAGATAACCATTAGGTATGCAATATTGAAATCTTATAGTATCTTTGTCAACTGTAATTCATAATCTTTAATTTGGCATAACTAGAAATAAAGGGCCATCTTCCTAGTAGTCTAGTCTCACAAATAAGATGCAAATATTGAGAATTCATCATTTAGCTATGACTCAAGGTACATCATGATATTATTATAAGGTTAATTACCTTATGAAAGTTTCAGCCCATTCTTGAGTCGTACGGGTAGTCACATGTGCAAAGTTATGCCGATGCCGCTTCTCTCTTTCTTCGGCGGACATGTTTAAAGCTTGGTCAATTGAAGAAGCAACCTCAGATATGTTCCAGGGGTTCACAAGAATTGCTCCAGCACCTAGAGATTGCGTAGCACTTGCAAACTGTAAGTGTATAGATGACAATATGTTAGCAAAATGCCAAACAGAAATATCCCTTGATTAAGGAAAGCATACAATGTGTAAAATAAAAGAAAACAAAAATCCCTATTATCCATATTTGTCAATTGTTAAATGAGAATACTATTAAATCTATAGTTGCGTTAGTCAGAATTAACCTAATAAGTGTAAAAAAGATTAATGTAGTCGACTAACATTGATTGGGACAATGATTTGATTTGATTTACTTTGCATTAGGGGTGTTTGGGAGAACTTTCAGATTTTATTTTTAGCTATAAGCTTCTATCCCAAAGACCCACAACTTCTATTACAGAACACAACTACTTCTAAAACTAAACATTTTACATAAAACATTAAATCTATTAACCATGTGTTCATTATCTAATTCGTAGTTACATACCAAAATATTAAAATACATGGTGCTAAACTAAGCATATAAATAAACATGTCATTGCATTACAAAGTATTTGTTTCCCTATACATGTTTCACTAAAAAATCAAACATGATCTCAAGGCCTAACAAAAGAAACCTATGCTAACATCCTAGCATAGAAAAATTACATATAACCTCGAGAAACCTTATGTCTTGGATCCGCATAAAAACCTTGAAATATTAGGATGATAAAAATACTCTAGTAGAGGTAATCGACAAGAAGTAAATATACAAATGAAAATGATATATATACTTGTGTACACAAAACTTAGTTTGTTCCCATAACCACTTAGTCAATTAAACATATTAAAATAGATGTAACAATTTCAGAATTATTTTTTTATTTTGAAAGTAATATAAGTAACATAAAAAATGTTACGCAAAACTTGGTTTTCCTTATGAATTGTTCCAACAAAAAGCTTCCGAACTAATTCCAAGCATTGGGTTGTTATTCCCATTCTAGTGTTACAAGCCCAAATCAAATGGTTACATATCCTTCCTATCCTGAGCAATTATAACATATTAAAACAGAAAAACTCAAATTTTCGTCTACTGAAGATGTCACATTTACCCTATGATCACTACTAAGTAGAGCAAAAACCTCAAAATCATACATCTAATTTAAGAACCATTTGATGAACATATTTCAAACTTAACCAGGTCCTTAGGCTTGAAAAATATATGTTTGTATAGCGGATATATATACGTTGAAAATCCCAAATTTTCAAAAAATAGATTTTTAAACCCACTGACCAGTGAATATTCTACTCATAGTAATTGATTTTGAATTGATTCGGAAAAAATCCAAAATTACATACTAAAATTGAAAATACATATTTAATCTAACTGCTATATGATTAGTGTATATTAAAGCTCCAACTTTTAAAAAAGGTTAGCAAACAATGTTTACAAAAAACACCATGGCTTCACACTTGCCCATACAGATCCCATACAACTCTACCTGAACTTGCACAGCCCATGGCCCAAAAACCATGACAAAGTAGCACAACGCCACAGAATTCACTAAGTTCATGTGTACACACACACATTATTACCCATTGATCGGTACTCAAAAGTGACAATTTAGACCCGTTAATTTACACTGAGTTTGTCCGTTTTTGTTATCTAATCTATATTTTTGTAGTGTTTTTGTGTATAAGACATGAAGTGGAGGAGTGATGCAGAATAGCCACAAAACAGCCACTTTAATAACAAAATCAACAGAACGAAACGAAGACCAACAAAATTTACAAATTCTGTCCGGACGCAATACACTCACCGTCCTGACGCTCCACCGGCCGGACGCGACACATCCACTGTCCCGACGCCACTTCCGTCCTGACGCCAGAACACTGACAGTCTCGATGCCTAATCCACGAAATAGCAAACTCCACTTTTAGAAACTGACGTGGCATCCAAGCAAGCCCCGTCCCGATGCCAGTTCCCAACCGTTCGGATGCTCCGATTCAGGAAACTGACATGTTCGCCACGCAAGTTCCGTCTGGACGCCAGATGCTTACCGTCTAAACGCTCCGTGTCAAAAGTTGCTAAATTCGATATTTTTGAACACTATAAATAGGACCCTTTGTAATCCTTTGTAATCATTTAATCCTTCTAAATTGAATCATCTTTTCTCTAGTAGTTTAGTAGTTAGTAGCTTCGGCCATCCAGGCCAAGTCAACTATGGAAGGTCCGAACCTCGCCGAGGAGCGACCGATAACGATCGACACCAACTTGACAACGAAGCTCTCCAGAATCATGAGTGGCTAAGTCCCTTCGTTCGCCTTGGGTGATGATGAAACTGTAATTTGGTAACATAGGGGTAGATTGGTTCCATGTCTTATTTATGTTTTGTAATCAGATTGTTATGCAACAATTCTATTTTTCTAATTAATATATTCCCGTTTAAGCTTTATGTGATTGCATTAAATGAGTGTTGCATGATTGTTTTAACTGATCGAATATACAAATTTGAGATAGCCTATGCCATGGATATACGGGCCGTGCTCCGGACGGGCCGTAATCTTGGATAGACTATGCCGTATTTGTAATTTGGGATTTCGAAAGTAGAACCTGAGATACGCTATGCTCCGGATAGGGTATGCCTTGTTGAAATTGAAATCTATTTTCCTTAGATATCCATATCGGTCTTATCATGATAGGATTTAATCTGATTCAAAGCTAAATAGGTAGGAACTGTATCGAAACTAGATTAATAAAGAACGGTGGATTCTAACCTTAAGGTGGAACCCTTCTCATAAATTAAGTATTTTAAATCTTTTCTTTAACAAAGTAACTCATTTTCCCTATGGGATCGACCCTGGACTTACTACTTAATACCCTGTTTGTAGTAAATCTTGATTAAATAAATAAAATACACAGTAGTCCACCTACGATTAACGTCTAAGCAAAATACCTTCTTCTTTCTCTTTCAGAAAAAGTAGGTATGGTGAGAACCTACCAGCTACTATTTGGCTAGCTAGGGGTCTATCATCCTCTGGCGCTTTCTCTCCATTTCCAGATGATCCCTATCTCTCTTGGTGCTTCCCATTGTGGTTATGTTGGTCATTACTAGTTGTTGTTCTGGGATTTCTTTTGGCTAGGGCTTCATTCCCTCTTTGCTTAGGCTACATTGGTCAGAGTCTGAAGGTAGGGTCAAGGGCAAAGATAGTTGCTGGCTTTCTATCTTTCGGTTGAGGGTTGTTCCTTAGGGCTACCTTTCTTTCGTATCCTGTTACGTCGTGGCTTGGATTCTAGCTTTCTTAAGCCTCCTGAGCTTTTTGGGGTTAGAGGGCCTCTTGTCATTTATTGATCCTTGTTAGGGACTCTAAGGATTCTTGTGATGCCTTATGGTAGTATCTCCATTTGTGAGGTCCTCTATGGTAGAGCTGCTTTGGATTGAGGATTGTGTTTTCTTAACTTCTTGGGCTACGTTGGCTAGGGTGCTGGGGCTGGCCTTCTGTCTCTGAGCTAAGGTTTTCTTTAGGGCTGTCCCTCTCTCGTGCCCTAGTGTCGTGGTGGAGATCCAGCCTGATCGACCTCTTGAGTAGTCGAGTCTTGTGATCTCTCTAGATAGGGTGGTTCTGTCTCAGGGCTTCTACAGTGTTATGGGGTCTTTCGTGCTATCCGCCCTTTGAATAATGGTGCCACATATCGTTTACTTTCGAGGATCTTGCCTTGGTTTCAGGTTCTACTTTCCCTTAGTACATGTGTGCTTGTCTCTATCCTTGTGAGGCTAGGTCCACATTAGAACGAGTTTATGCTATGCTCTTGGCCTTTTCCAGCTCCTTAATTGATTATATTTAATTATTTCTAATTATCAGCATACGTGGAGATACTCGGTAGTCGTTTCACAGTGCTTTGTATGGTTGGATTGATCTGGGCTCCCAGTTGGTTAGGCGACGTTGGCTAGGGTGGTGATGGGTCCGATGGCGGGGTTGGACAGGTATTGGTCTTCTGTCTCTGAGCTGAGGTTTCCTTATGGCTGACCTATCTCATGTATCTCAGTATTGTGGTTAAGGATCCAGCTTTCTTTAACCGCTTGAGCGGCTAGGGGCTCGATTTTTTCATGACTATATGTAGGCACTGTGACAATGAATCTGAGGATTTATGGATCATTTATGTTTTCTTGGTTATTATGCTACTTTAAGATTATTTTGAGTATTTTGACCACTATCATTTTATTTTTGTTTCTTTTTTAGGTTTAGTTTCTTGTTAGGCTAGGTAAGTACTGTTATGAAGGTTGGTTATTATTTGTATTGTTATAATTACTTGGAAAATGCCCTTTGTAAACTTGTAATTTTTCTTTTTTATGTCACAGTTAATTACCAAAAAAATAAAAAATAAAACAAAAAAATCTAGTTGTGATCATTATTCAATCAACTTTTTGTGACTTAAACTGTGATTTATGTTTTTCTCATCCGGGATATTTAATTCACAATTTTATTCTTATTTTTTTCAAATTATATGTGATTGCCCCAAATTTTTTA
>JAULLH010002840.1:0-10214 GCA_035668455.1 Sarracenia alabamensis
ATTTTTTTAAAATTAAAAGGTTGAGAGACCCTAAATTTTTCATAGGAATTAACAGGTTTTCTCTTTTGTTTTCTCAGGATTTAATTATGGGATCTTTCAATCCACTAGCAGCGATTCTCAAAGAACACAAGTTAACTAGACCAAACATTATCACATGGAAATGGAACCTTGATATTGTGTTGACTTCTGGCGATTATAAGTATGTGCTAATTGAGCCCCTTCTTTATGCTCTAAATAATGAAACTCCAGAATTGGATGTTCGTTATTATGAGTTATGGAAGAAGTCTAATCGGATGGCAACTTGCTACATGCTGGCTTCCATGTCAGACGTGTTGCGAAGCCAGCATCAGTCTATGAAATCTGCAGTTGTGATCATGCTTAACCTCACAGAAATATTTGGTGAGAAAGGTCAGGGAACAAGCCAGGTCACCATGAAGGCTCTCATGAACACGACTATGGCTGAGGGTACACCTGTAAGGGACCACGTTATGAAGATGATCAGTCTTCTAAACGAGCTGGAGGTCCTTGGAGCCGAGATCGATGGGGAAACCCAGATTGATATGGGGCTCCAGTCTTTGCCTGATTCCTTCAATCAGTTTTGCCTTAATTACACAATGAACAAACTGAATTTTTCTTTGGTGGAACTATTGAAAGAACTCCAGGCAGCGAAAGGTGTAATCCACAAGTCATCCCATGCATTTGTTACTGAAAAGGCTTCATCTTCTAAGCCGAATGGTGGTAAGAAGAAGAATAAAGGTCAACAATAGATAAAAGCAAAGTGGGTTGGAAAAGCTAAGCCATTGGTTACCGAGGCGAAAAATAAGGCGCATAAGGGTAAGTGCTTTTATTGTCATAAATCGGAACACTAGAAGATGGACTATCCTAACCACAAGAACAAGGAAGCTACAGGTATTGATTTCTCTTTTGTAGTTGAATCATGTTTAGCGGTTGTATCTATAGAAACCGGTTATGTAGATACGGGAACCACTAATCATGTCTGCAATTCCTTGTAGGGGTTCCAAGTAACCAGACAGTTTAGAGAAGGCGAGATATATCAGCATATGGGAAACGACTCCCAGGTTTCTGCTACTGCAGTAAGAGACGTGGTTCTTTATTATAGTAGGAATAAGTGTTTACATTTAAGGAACATTTTATATGTATCTTAAATCAGGCGGAAGTTAGTTTTGATTTTTTGTTTAGGGAATGATAGATATTTAGTTTCTTTTAATAAATATAACTGCAATAATTTGTATGGTAAAGAAATTATCTGTCATGGTACATTGGAAAACGCTCTTTATATTTTGCACCATATTATTCCTACGGCTAATAACAATGAGATGAATAACTTACATATGTTACCACTAAAAAGGAAAGATTCTTCTTTGAACCAAACACTTCTTTGGCACCTTCGTCTAGGTTATGTTAATCCAAAAAGGATACAAAGACTAGTAGAAGATGGACCTTTGAGTTCAATGGAAGTGGAGGCAATTCCGGTATGCGAATCCTGTTTAGAGGGTAAGATGACTAAGAGGCCGTTTACGACCAGGGACTTAGAGCCAAAGAGGTTTTGGAATTAGTTCATTCTACTATGTGTGGTCCTATGAACATCCTGGAAAGAGTTGGATATGAGTACTTTGTCACTTTTATTGACGATTTCTCTAGGTACGGATACATTTACCCGCTTAGCCGCAAGTCTAAAACTTTTGAGAAATTCAAAGAGTTTAGAGCAGAAGCGGAGAAGCAAACAGGTAAAAGTATGAAAACCCTAGGATCTGATAATGGTGGTGAATACCTTCTTGGGGAGTTCAAGGACTACTTATCAGAACATGGGATTACATCCCAGTTGTCTTCACCGGGGATGCCCCAACAAAATGGTGTAGCGGAAAGGAGGAATGGGTCCCTTAAGGAGATGGTAAGGTCTATGATGAGTTACTCGGATTGCCACATTATTTTTGTGGATTTTCATTAGAGATGGCGGCATATATTCTGAAATTAGTACCTCCTAATGTAGTTCCCGATACCCCATCGGAATTATGGATTGGGCGTAAGCCAAGTCTTAAACATTTCTGGATATGGGGTTGCCCAGCACACGTGCTGGTGGAAGATACAAGTATGGTTGAATCGAAGATAGAAGTCTGTTTCTTTGTAGGGTGCCCCAAAGAAACCAAGGGTGGTTTATTCTATAATCCTAAGAGTCAGAGGGTACTTGTAAGTATAAATGCTAGATTCTTGGAAGAGGATTATATGATAAACCAAAAACCCCAGTCACAAGTTCTTCTAGAAGAGGTTAGGAGTGGATATATGTTACAACCAGATATTATACCTGATGTGCAGGATGAGACACCACCTATCATGAGTTCACAGCAGGGTTTCGTCAACCCGAGAGGTACATGTTCTTGGGAGAGTCACTCGACAAGATCCCGAAAGAACTTGATACCGAACCCAAGAACTAGAATGAGGCACTTCAAGATAGGGATGCGGATTTATGGAAAAAGGCTATGGAATCTGAGATAGAGTCTATGTACTATAATCAGGTCTGGGAGCTTATGGAACCATTAGATGGGATAAAACTCATTGAGTGTAAATGGATCTACAAGAGAAAGAGAGGAGCAGTTGGACGGTCGAAGCCTTCAAAGCTAGGCTTGTTGCGAAGGGTTTACTTAGAAAAAGGGATCGTTTATGAGGAAACCTACTCGCCAGTAGGCATACTTAAGTCTATCTGGATTCTCTTTTCCATTGCTACGAATCTCGACTATGAGATTTTGTAGATGGATGTCAAGACAACTTTCCTTAATGGAAGTCTTGACCAAAGTATCTATATGATGCAGCCAGATAGGTTCATAGCAAAGGGCCAGGAGCACATCTTGTGCAAGCATAAGAGATCCATTTATGGACTTAAGCAATTATCGAGGTCTTGGAATACTCGATTTTACCAGACGATCAAGAGGATTAGCTTTGATCAGTGTTCTATCGAATATTGTGTGTATTGGAAGCGTGATGGAAACAAGGTAGTGTTTCTAGTAATCTATTTTGATGACATACTCCCAATCGGCAATGACGTGGGGTTGTTATCTTCGGTAAAGGTATGGTTGTCAAGTCAATTTGACATGAAGGACTTGGGAGAAGCGGACCAAATCCTTGGGATCAACCTCTAGTACGATCAATCACGTAAGATGTTGGGCTTATCCTAGGCCCATTATATTGACTTGATTATTGCCCGTTTTGGCATGGAAAATTCCAAGAAAGGATTTCTTCCTTTCATGCATGGAATTACTCTATCTAGGGATTAGTGTTCTAAGACACATAGAGAGATAGAGAGGATGAGAGGTATCCCTTATGCTTCAGAAATAGGGAGTCTCATGTATGCTATGCTCTACACTAGACCTAATATCTGTTTTGTTGTCGGCATGGTGAGCTGATATCATTCTAATCCAAGGGAAGAGCATTGGATTGTGGTCAAGAATGTACTCAAGTACCAGAAAAGGACTAGGGATTATATGTTGGTGTACCAGGTTGATAGTCTTGTACACTTAGGGTACACTAACTCAGATTTCCTGGCAGATGAAGATTCTAAGAGATCCACCTTGGGTTATCTGTCTACCTTGGAAGGAGGAGCCATCAGTTGGAGGAGCGTCAAACAGTTTGTATTGCTGACTCTACCATGGAGGCCAAATATGTTGTAGCTTCAGATGTAGCTAAGGAGGCTGTTTGGCTCAGGAACTTCTTGTTGGACTTAGATGTGGTACCTTCAGTACAATCGCCCAATGTACTCTATTGTGATAACAGTGGGGTGGTTGCGAACTCGAAGGAACCTAGAGTTCACAAAAAGGGGAAGCACATAGAGAGGATGTATCATCTCATCCGGGAGATAATGCAGCGTGGAGATGTGGTTGTTTCCAAGATAACATCTACGGAAAACCTAGCAGATGCTTTTGTAAAGGTGTTGTATTTGAAGGTCTTTGACAATCATGTAGAAGGGTTTGGTGTTAGATGTGTACCTGTATGGCTTCGAACGGATTAAAGTTCCGGTCTTAAAATTTGATGTTCGAGCTTGATGTGTTAGTACAGTTGGAGTGTATTGAGTAGGATCATTAGGATGATCAATTCTATACTAACTATATGAATTGGTCTACATCATATATTATCATGTATTTCATGTACTCTTAATCCCAACATGATTGATCGAATCATGTTCGAATAATGCATAGTGCTTTGAGTCACCAATGGTTGAGATTTCGATATTGAGATCAACATGACTGGTGAGTTGGGTATTGTCGTTGTTTGTTCGATGGTTTTTAATCAGTTGACGAAAACCACGCCCAACATAGGTTAAGGAGTTCCGCATCGTGTGCTTGGCTTATAGGTTTGACTATGCCAGAACCTTGCAAGTGGATCTTTTGATCTGGCCTGTCAAAAGGATAAGCGGTGCGGGTGCGAGGAAAAGAGGATTATCGAACCGGGTTATCAGTAACCTAATTCGATTTTCGAGAATCCATATTTTAAATGTGAGGAGAATACTGTGCATATGATAATTGGAAACTTGATATACAAATCGAGTTAGGGCCGGGAGTTCAGTTAGGGCCTTTAGTGGAATAAGTCCTGGTTCGTTCGATTGTAGGCGAATAGGCCAAAAGGGCAGGTGAAGGTCGTCTTCTCTTGGTCTTCAGGATATAAGAGTACTTGGTTGTAGCCAGAGTATCCATCCAAAAATTAATAGTAGCTTTGCCCATCTAAACGTTCTAGGATTTGATCGATGAAGGGTAGAGGAAAGTGGTCTTTCCTTGTCATGGCTTTTAGCTTGCGATAGTCGATACAGACTCGCCAACCAGTAGTTGTTCGTGTAGGGATGGATTCTCCTTTATCATTTGATGCTACGGTGAGCCCGGGATTCTTCGGTATGACCTGCATGGGGCTTACCCATTTGCTATCTGAGATAGGGTAGATGATACTTGCGTCTAGCAGTTTCACTACCTCATTTTCTTTACAAATTCCTTCATATTGGGATTTAATCACTGTTTCATTTCACGTGTAGGCTTGGTATCCATCTCACAGTGGATGTGATGTATACAAACGGACGGATCAATCTCCTTTAAGTCGGTCACTGACCACCCTATAGCTTTTTTATGGGTTTTGTGAACTATAGTCAATTCCTTCACTTGTATGGGTGTTAAGTCTGAGGCAATAATGACTAGCAAGGTGCTATCTGTCCCAAGGAAGATGTACTTGAGTGAATTTGGTAGAGGCTTCAGCTTAAGAGCAGGTGGGGCTTCTAGGGATGGCATGGCAGTTATGGATGAGAGTGGGGGAATTTCTTCGAATCGAGACACCCATGGGGGTGTGTCTACGTAATCTTCCATTTCTAGCTCAACTTTTGTTTTATCAATAGTCGGATTGAGCTCTAAAAAGTTTTCCCCAAAATAAGCCAGGCAGACTTTCAGGGGATCATTAGAGAAGATGGCAGTCATGGCTTATTGTGTTGCCTCCCCAACGTTGTCGATTACGAAGCACTCGACTTCCGAAGCAGGGTGGTGGGAGGCGTGGAACACATTAAGCCGCAGATTCATTTTGCCAAACGAGACGTTCATAACCCCAATTCGGTAGTTGATGCATGCGTTTGCTGTGGCCAAAAAGGGGCGCCCAAGAATAACAGGTGTTTGCCTCATTGTGTTTGTGTCTGGTTCGGTGTCCAGTACTATAATGTTGACAGGGAACAGGAATTTGTCAACTTTAACTAGTACATCCTTGATGATACCTCGGGGGACTTTAGTTGACCGATCCACCAACTGAAGAGTGACAGGGGTTGGTTTTAGTTCTCTAATACCGAACTATTCGTATACAGAGTATGGAAGGAGATTCACGATAGCTCCTATATCCAAGAGTGCTTGGTCGATCTGGTGATAGCCGATCACACATGAGATGGTTGGGATCCCTGGGTCTTTCAACTTTGGGACCAAATCATAGCTTAGGACGGAGCTAACGTGCTCTGTTAGAAGCACTTTCTGGGGGGTGCTCGTTTATGTCTTACGCTTTTGTGTGTATAAATCTTTTAGGAACTTAGCATAAGACGACACTTGCTAGATAGCATCAAGAAGGGGTAGGTTTATTTTTACTTGCTTAAATAATTCAGGCACGTTAGTTTTTGGTGGTCCCTTCTTGTGCTGGAGTGCTAGTGGTTTAAGGCGTGACGGGGACGGTGCCTTGGGTTCCTTTGGTATTTTCGGAGGGGCCATGAGTACCTCCTGGAATGGATCTCTGGGTGGTGGTGTAGTCGTTTGCTGAGTCATTTCAAAGTCATTAGACTTGTCCACAATTATCGGGGTAGGCATTGGTTGCACAGGTATGTCCTTGGTAGTGCTGGAGTCTTGAGACTCCTCGACTATGGTTGAGGTTGGTGCTTGTTGAGGTTTTTCTTGTGATGGTCGGGGTTCTAGCTCTTTTCCACTCCTCAAGGTCATCGTAGCCTTGGCTTGTTCGTGATATATCCTGCTATTGCTGGGGTTATTATCGATGACGTATTGGCCTTTGGGGTTCACCACTGGTTGGCTTGACAGTTTACCATTGTCTCAGCGGTTCAGTATAGCAGCTATTTACCATACCTGAGTTTCGAACTAAGTAATGGATTGAGAGTGAGAACTTAAGTGTTGGGTTTTCACATCTAGGTCCTTCAGGGATTTCAATACAGTTTCCTCAAAGCTAGGTGCTCGAGGAGTTGAGGCAGGTGCTTGTTGTCGGGGACGGTAGGACAGTTGGTTGAAAGGGTTAAACGTGGGACTTGGTGCCTGAGTCTGTGGTTGGCATGATTGTTTATTCCGCCAACAGAAGTTTGGATTGTCCCGCCAACCAGGGTTTTAGGTGTTGGAGAAGGGGTTGTTGTTTGATTGGGGAAATCCTTGAGCAGCGTTGACTTGCTCTTGAACGAAGTCGGGGAATCGTTCGGCTGCAGGACAATCAGTGACATAGTGTGCTGGGCTAGCACATAATGCACAGATGTCCTGGACAATTATGGGTGTTGGTTGGGCTACAGGCAGACCAGTGGTCAACAACATGTCTAGCTTTTCGAGGAGGGATTTTACATGGGCCGTAAGATCTATACTTCGGTTGACCTCGTAACGTCGTCGAGTCTTCTATACTATCGTCATGTCTGTGCGGGAGACTGAGTCTTGATGTTGTGAGCTCTCGCTTAGTTTTTCAAGGTGAGTCCCTGCCCCTTTCTCATTATTCATCATGAATGCACTGCCACACGAGGCATCTCGACGATGTTGGGGGCAAGAGACCTTCGTAGAAGTTCTGCACTAGTTGTCACTTCGGGACTTGATGATAGGGACAACTCCTTATTAGTTCCTTGAGGCGCTCCTATGTTTTGTGAAAAGATTCTCCCCCTTTATGGGTGAAGCTAGTGATAGCTCGATGAATCTGATTCATTTTGCCAATCGGGAAGAATTTCCAGAGGAATTCTTGCTGAAGTTTGGCCCATGTGGTTACCGAGTTTGGTTCTATGGACTTAAGCCAGTGCTTGGCTTTGTTGCGAAGGGAGAACGGGAATAACTTCATGTGCAAGGCTTTCCCGATCAAGTTGTTGAGTCTCATGGTAGAGATGATCTCTAGGAATTCGTCTATATGTTTGTAAGGGTCATCGTTACTAAGCCCGTGAAATAGGGGAAATAATTGTAAGAGATTGGGTCTAATCTCGTAATTACCGACCCCGACGTTGGGTGGTGCTAGGAAGGTTGCAGACTCGTAAACTGTTGGGATGTAGTAATCCATTAGTGCTTTGAGCTATTGATCGGCCTGGTTACCCTGATCGTTTTGTTGATTGGCCTGCGGAACGCCCAGAGGGTTATTTCCATTGGCCATGGTAGGTGTGTGAAGTAGTGCGGGAGTTTGAGGGAAGGGGTTCGAATAGAGGTTTGTTCTAAAGGTTCTTTCTATTTCACAATCGAAGAGTGCTAAGTCGTAAGGCAAAGAGCGGTGACCAAGTATGTAATAAGGGTACTGAAATAAATTTTTTTTAGCATCGGGACGAAAAAGGACGAGTGTCCGGACGACACGTGTAAGATTGCATCCCGGCGGCTAAGGATAACGTCTGGACGACACGTGTTCCAGAATTTAGAATTTTTTATTTGTGGGCAGAAAACTAAGAATTTCAAGAACTCGGGCTAAAAATAAAACAAATTAAATAATTTAAACAAAAATCTCAGACAAAAATAAGTGTCTTTTCCCCGACAACGGTGCCAAAAACTGGTAGGTTCGTTCCATTAGTCGCTTAGTCGTTAATCGTGTGAACGCTACTGTTTATTTTATTATACCAAGATTCACTACTAACTATGTAGTAAGCAGTAAGTCCAGGGTCGATCCCGCAGGGAAAATGATTTATTTTCGTTAAAAGAATTTTTAAACTATTTAATTTAAAAGAAGACGAGTAAATCATTGATTTTGGATAAGTTGTTTGCATTAAAAAATATAAATAAACAATTTAAAAGCATTTAAAGTAATTTATGAGATAGGTTCCACCATCACTTGATAATCTAGTTTCGATATAATTCCTATTTCATCTAGTTTTGAATCAGATTAAATAGTATCGTGACAGGACCGATATGGATATTCAAGAAAGATAGATTTTAATTTCAACAAGGTATACCCTATCTGGAGCATAACGTATCTCAAATTTCTACTCTTAAAATCCCGAATCATAAATACGACATAGTCTATCCAAGATTATTGTACGACCCGTCTGGAGCATGGCTCATCTAGAGCACGGCTCGTCTTATCCATGGCATAGGCTATCTCAAATTTGCATATTCGAACAATTAAAACAATCATGCAATACTCATTTAATACAATCACAGAAAGCTTAATTGGAAATTCAATTAATTAGAAGATAATATTGTTGCATAACAATCTGATTACAAAGCATAAATAAAATATAGAATTAATCTACTTCTATGTTACCAAGTTAAGGCTTCATCGTCACTCGAGGTAAATGAAGGGACTTAGCCACTCATGGTTGGGCAGAGCTCCATCGTAAAGTTGATGTCGATCGTCATTGGCAGGTTCTGAGCAAGGTTCGGACCTTCCTGAGGTGACTTGGCCCGGGTGGCCTAAAGAACTACTAACTACTATATAACTCTAAAAACAATTTCTGGAATTAAGAGATATAGTTTTTCTAGTGCACTAAATTTAGCAACTATGACACGGAGCGTCCGGACGATAATCCTTCAGCGTTCGTATGGAAATTGCTTGAGGATTACGTTAGTTTCTTGTTTTGGAGCGTCGGGACGGTCGACGGTTCGCGTCGTGATGAAATTTTCTTGGGCGCCACGGTAGATAGGATCGGGATATTTTTGGGTGTCGGGATGGTAGATTAGTAGCGTCCGGACGGTTTTGGAAAGTTTTGTTGATCTTCGTTTGGTTGTGTTGTATTTGCTGTTAAAATGACTATTTTGTGGATATTTTGTATCATTCCTCCAATTCCTATCTTATACACGAAATGTATCATTCCTCTAATTCCTATCTTATACACGAAAACACTACAAAAACACATATTAGATAACAAAAAGGAACTAACTCAGTGTAAATTAACGGGTCAAATTGTCACTTTTGAGTGCCGATTAGTTTATATTCTAGTTGGCTTCGGTTGTTATTTAATTTAATTCGATCATCGAATTTTTTGTCAGAACGGTCAGGGTATTAAATTAAATATACAAGGATGGTTTTGGTATTTGGCACACCTAGGGATTTAATCCCTAGGTGGCCGGCCCTAGGGGATTTATTTTCCTATTATATTTGTAAAGATATATTGGATATATCTTGAAAAAACAAAGATCAGGAAGGCATATATTTTCAAGGAGATTTATTAGGAAAATATTATATATTTTCTCTCTCTCTCTCTCCTCCCTAGTGGCCGGCCATATATGGCCGTATTTTATGTATGATATACGAGATACATGGAATACGTACATATTTTAATATATATGTCTCCATATATGTGCATTGAGATATATATAAAAATAAGAGAATAAAAAGGTGGAACAATTTTTGTGCCTAAACCCTAAGTGTGCCGTCGGCCCTCTCTCTCCACTCTTGGTGTTCTTGAACATTTTGTAGAGCATACAAGTATGTAGAAGGCAAAGGAATTTGACTCGGATCGGTGTCCTCATGCCGGAGTCGTGACGTGCTACCAGTCAAGCGCGAGAAGATCATCGGGTGATCTCGTT